>JAWPHD010005092.1:0-170954 GCA_037043455.1 Cyrtodaria siliqua
ACACGGTTTGTGTATAAAGCCTGCGTGATATAGAAACTTCGTTACATCGTAAAATGCGCTAACAACAACAACAACAACAACAACAGCAGCAGCAGCCGCAGCAGCCGCCGCAGCAGCAGCAGCAGTAGCTAGAAGGAGAATATGTTTCTGGAAGTATGGCGTTTATGCGGTTTCTTTCATAACGACATCGTCGAGTCATTTAAACAGCACTGTTATACAATTGGATGCTTTTTAGATGTAATTCTAACTTTTAACATTTAGCGGTTAATGGATTCCACACTTACTGTTTATTCCATTGTAAATGAATGAGTGTCAGATGAGATGAGATGAGGCTGTGGACCCTATGATGACGCCTACCTAAAGCCCATTGGAACGGTGGCGTTTGATGTTTGTCTATGAAATTTCTTGTCGTGCCCTTAATGCTTTATCCTCTTGTTGCTCTGGCTTCTGCCAAGTCATTGAGTACCTTCATTGTGGCTTTCTATGCTATTGTTTTTTTGTATTATATTTACACGAGCATGTTTGTGTTTTACTTATATTGCCTATTGATGCTGCCTAATTGTTGGTTAGAGATTAGATCATGGATGGGATTTCTTTATTTACCCTGTCCTGTTTTAATGGGATGAGGTAAGTGTGAGGTTTGGTGCACCCTAGAACCGGTTTAAACCCCCAGTGGCCTACTTTGCCACTGGCCGTTCCAATGCGGTAGCCCTATTGTCAACCCTTTTGTGTTTGTGATGTCGTTTGCTTTTATTATTACTTTTGCCTTCTTGTTTGTCTGTTGGCATGTTTGTTTCTGTATTTTGTGATTGACTGTCCTCCTTGAATGCTACTTTCCCTGTCCGATCTTTTTATATTTCTTCATAAGTGCATTATTTGACTGATTGCCTCTTCGTATTCCTTATTAATATGTTGCATATATGTCTTATTGATGATTGGTCGCATTAAAAACACTGTAAAGTATTTAGAAATATTATCCAAACTTGGTACGAGTTTAGATCGATTTGCCGATCACAGGATCACTAAGCTGCCGTATTAACCATCACACTATGTAAAGCGCCTCTCTCCCATCAGAAGTCACATGCAAAGACAATATGGGCGATGAATGGCAATGCTATATTCACTTTATTGTTGTGTTTATGTTTAACGGTGAACAAAGATATTAGTTACAATTGGAAATATTTACCGTATCGTGGCAATTATGAGGTTTTTCCTGACCGTTGGAATGAGTAGGGTAACATCGCTGTCATTTTACTTTAAAGTTAGATGTCATTTCTTGCCTGTTATTCCTCTTTGTGATTCTTCATGGTTTCTCTCACCGCTGCGGGTTCGAATCCTACTAGGACCTTGACTTGTAAGTGGGGAAGTGTCGATTCTTACTGATGGCGGGAGGTGTTCAATACTGGTTTAACCCAGGAAAAGCGGCTGGTCAGCCAGCCTCTACCTCAAAAACATCGACCGCAATATATAACCTAACATTTGTTGAAAATGACGTAAAACAACATACACAACATGGTTTTTGGTACGTGTTTTTGGTTGACTGTGGTCCTTGAATGAATGCTGCATTACCTCTTCCACTGTCATATTTGCATGTAGGATTTTATTTTCATTATTTAAAAAAAAAGAATATATAATAAAATAATTGATGCATTATACGTACATGCTAAAAATATACTTAAATAACTTAATTAAATATGATTTTTCCTATATTTTCAGATGATGATATTTAACCGAATATCTGAAGATACTTTTACAAGTTTGGAAATAAAGGGCTGACCTACACGGCACTACACCTGGTAAAAAAGGAAGCTGGTCAATAATAATATTTGTTGTCGAATACTCTCAAAATTCTACTAATTAGTATGTTCAAATGTAGAAAAGATCGGTATATAATCAAATTATTTTTTACAGTACCGCCAAGGGTCATTAATTAATAGTATTTTGATTGATTGTATATACATGACAGGCATCAATGTCTTATCAAAATAGATTAAACAAGTTGACATGATATACTGTCAGTAAGCATCGGTGGTTCAGTGGTAGAATGCTCGCCTGCCACGCGGGCGGCCCGGGTTCGATTCCCGGCCGATGCATATTTTTGCGCATGTCTCTACATATATATAAACTAATATATGTATGTACTGAACATGCTGAAAGGAAAAAGAAACCAAGGGCAGGAACATACGTCACGGACACATGCAAATTCAATGATATTTGTAAAATTGAACTAGTGCAGAGAAGGAAGCCTGCTTTCAATTATATGTAAACGCATGTGACTTTCCAAAAGCATTGACGGTTAAGTCCTGAAAACGTGACAAAGTCAATTTGAATTCTGATAGTGCGTACACATAAACACTTCACATTTGAAAACTTGTTTAATTTTGTCTTATTTCAACTTTTCTAAATGAAAAGAAGCTGAACCGGAGATTTGTTACTCCAAGCCGTTTTAGATATGCAATGTTCCATGTCATTATTGCCTTGTTTGAAGACGTTAAGAGGGGAAATTAGACTATAGCGCGTACGAAGTGAGAATTTGAGAGATAGCACGTACACACAACATGAATAATTGAGAAAATGGTGGATAGCGCGTACATAAAATTGCATGTGATTGGGTAGGTACATTCTGACATTTCTCAAATGATGCCTGTAAATCAAATGTGTGTTAATAGTGTAAAATTGTACATGTCAGAGGCAGTCCAAAGTCAGTTCAACTTCCCCAATAAAGTTATAGTCTGGCACAAAAAAAAAGAAAAGGATTCATATGGCGTAAAGGTGCGCAGAACAGATTGACTCGGAACAACGAGATTTATATCTGATTTAACAGGCTCACATCTGCCTCTTCTGGCTTCACCCGCAACAACTTGCAAAGTGTTTTTAAATCCAGACATAAATCTCAGAAATTTCCCGCCAAATAACTGCCATCCGAACTTCCAAAATGTCTTGCTTTCTTGACTATATCTCATAGAAGATGTCGTCTCTTCACCATACCACGCAACATCTTCAGTCCACAACAAGAATGCCATATTTTTTACTGGCTGGACACCCGGATGTATTTGCCGGAAAAAATCTAGAAACACATTCTTCATTCCTTCTTTGGCGAGTTTTATAATGACGTCCGGTGCCAACTCCATCATTTCCCGAATGTCTTGTTTAAGTCCATCCTCATCATCTTCCCAATTTGCAGAACTTTCACCCGGTCTCAAATCATTGGATGTTTCGTCCTCATAAGTGAACCCAGCAAGATCACTCGGGTCATCATTATCTCCAAGAGTCACATTGTCCTGGTGCGTCTTGTGTAGAGGGAGACCCGGTGATTTCGTCGCAATATAATATGGACCTGAAAGACACAAACAAGTCTTAGAGTCCAATTTAGACAGAATAGCAAATATGAAAGTAGGTTTAAAATGAGAATATAATCAAAGACTGTTTACTAATAGCCTATTTCATATTGAACAACGGGCGTCCTCAATTTTCAGTGTAGGACATACATGTATACCAATAACTAGACGGGTGTTCCCCGGAACACGTGTGTTGCCAGTTAGCGGTTTGTCGGTATAACAAGGTTTTTTGGACCTGATAAATTATCTTGACAAACTAGCCTGAGTAAGTTTTTTTTATGAGGAAAAAATCAGTATTTAACCCATACACTGTTGCCTTGACCTTTATATTTTAGTACGGTCATGTCGATGTTGTCAAAATGAGTACATATTAGGAAGAGTACATATTGAAAGTTTCTTAAAGAAATATCTAGAAATGAGAAAATTATAGCCAACGTTAAGATTTCGTAACCGCCTGACGGACTGACAGACTGATGGACTGACGGACGGACGACAAATTGATCCCTACGTGTCGCATCTTTCTTCGAAAAGGTGACACAAAAACAGAGCCATCAGTCTATGTTTCGGGCAAAATAAAAGCCCAAATCAATATCATCGATATATCCGAAACATCATTTCTGAACTATAGTGCTTTCGGTATTTTTAAAAATGGTCGCATCTGATTTCGAATATTGTGAGTTGGGGCCAAATGCTTTTCACACTTGTATCGCCTGTCATTCCAAAACACAAAGTGGGCATACATAGCTTGGGAAAATAAAATACCATTGTAAAATTAATTTAAAGCTATAAATCCGCTAAATTGTATCAATGCAGATGCCATAACTTTACTGTCTTCATCAGTTCAAAAATGTGTATGAACATTTTTACTTTATTTTCTTTCAAATAAACTTTGCATTTTACAAATACCTTCACGTGCTTCCATCTCGAAAGCCAACCGCTTGGTGACTGGAGACTGTAAGGGGCGTAGCTGACCTGAAATGCATATATAGGCCCGACAAACTAGGGGGTCCGTGGCATGCTCCCTCGGAGTTTTTTTACACTTGGCTGTGTAGTGGTGCGTTTTGGCGTATCAGACAGAACACTTATGTGATATTTAAAGAAATATCGTTTGACAAATTTTAGAATTAACATTTGACAAAGTTGAATTACCTACACATTAAAATCAAATAAGAAACAAATGTTGATCCTTAACACCCACATCCCCTCCCGCTTCAGTTTTTATGGCTTTTTTGGACTTTTCATTTTTTTCTTTTTTCAAATTGATGTATAGGCCCGGGACTATATGGCCTAATAGTAGCTACGCCGATGACTGTGTTGGGGTTAAATTTGCACTATGTCTTCGTTTAACCGACTTCAGTGAATCGTTTGGTGACTTGTGAAGTTTCGGTGAGATTCCAGGACATGTAAATGTACTGCTTGCCAGAATAAGGTTTTTCAATGGAATTGTTCGTAAATTGTTATTAATGGATTTCCTCAATTCTCTCTTTACTCGTTCTTTTTTTCTGTTTAAAGTTAGGTTGGATTTTTTCTTCTCATGGTGAATGACTAAAATATAAAACATTCCATATATCAACTAATTATTTGCATTAAATTAACATTAAATTAAAGGGACACATGGCAATCTTGAGTGTTTGAAATGGGTGTCTCGATTTATATATCCAGTATTGTTTTTACTTTTACCCTGGTAACATTTAAATAAATCAAATTTTAAGTATTCACTATTTCGTCTTATTATACTATAAGTTTTAAATATATTATTGGTGCAATAATGTCAAAAATTAATAATATGCACAAAAAAAAATGCTTAATACTATTATTATAATTATAATTAATGATTGAACAAATGCAAGTGATGAAGAAAAACTATAGGGACGCCGTGAGTTTAAAAAAAATAAAGATTGCCATGTGTCCCTTTAACGAACTTACTAACGTTTACCCCATTTTCTGCTTAAATGGGTTTGTGTGTACGTGCTATCTGTTTAAATGCGCCTTTCTCTTGTGTGTACGTGCTATCTCTCAGATTCTCACTTCGTACGCGCTATCATGTCTAATGTTCCCTCTTAACGTCTTCAAACAAGGCAATAATGACATGGAACATTACATATCTAAAACGGCTTGGAATAACAAATCTCCGGGTCAGCTTCTTTTCACTTAGAAAAGTTGAAATAAGACACAATTTAACAAGTTTTCAAATGTCAAGTGTTTATGTGTACGCACTATCAGAATTCAAATTGACTTTGTCGCGTTTTCAGGACTTAACCGTAAATGCTTTTGGAAAGTCACATGCGTTTACATATAATTGAGAGCAGGCTTCATTCTCTGCACTAGTTCAATTTTACAAATATCATTGAATTCATAGAAAAAAAGAAGGTTTTACTCACCGAATCGAGCGTTGGCATCTGTACGTGCTATCAGAATTGCAGGTGTCCGTGACGTATATTCCTACCCTTGGAAACGCACCACGGGAATTTCCGCTATATATTGTATGTACAATATGCTGCTGTTAATCGAATGGTACATGGCTACGTAAGATCTTGCCTTTTGGAAAAAAGACTAAATCAACACGTAACACAGCAAACAGAAATCCTGCATAGTTTCATTATTGACAGAGTACGCGTTTGGCGCACTTAGGATACAATATTTTGCAAACTCTTTGCGTTAAATACAGTACTGAACTGGCTCAATTTTTCCAAGACAAACTTCAACATTTATTCATTTCTTGTTACAACGCGTACTAGTACTGTGGTTAAAACGTCTACCACATCACAGTTGTGTCCTTGCTCTAACTAACTGCAATTTTTCTTTTTACAAAACATCTTGGGATTTCTTTGGAATATATATGGAATTAAGTGTGCAGCATATACAATATATAGCAGAAATTCCCTGGTGCGTTTCTTTTTCCTTTCAGTATATCTATACTCAGAAAAATAAAAAGTATCCACTTGGTGTTCCTGCAAAATCTGAGACAGTAAGAAAGAATTAACAACTGAAGCAAGATTTTCTTTTTAATTACATTTTTGTTTGATGTTCACGAACAATTTCATCGAAATAAACCGAATACTTAAAAAATAAATCAAAGTTTAACAAAGGTGTGAAAACAAAATGAACAAAAGTTATGGCTAGGAATATGTTCATCAGTGGTGGGGATAGACCCCATAGCCACTGCTGGTTTGGTGGTTGTACTAGTATCCATCTGTTCATGCCCATTATGTGTATGTATGGTAATATGGTGGGATCTAAACGGTTTGCAAGTCATTACTCATGTAGCTATGTCCCCAGGGGTGTGAAAGGACCCCGGAGCTGATGCTGATTGGATGTTTGTATTTGCTGTTCATGCTCAATTAGTGTAAAACTGTAGTTTCAGGAAAGACACTAGTATAAGCTTTATCCCAATATAAGTTTATTTGGGTGGGGACAAATTCGACCATATAGTCTTTTTTTTTATTATTATCACTTTCATACAATCTTTATTAAACTTATAAAAACATGTATCAACAGAGTCGATCATCCTGCCATTTTGCAAAGCACTGCATATGTATGCAAAAACATGTTATATATGAGATTTTGTTTCAACTGTATTAACAGTGAAGCTGGCCATTCCCATCGTCATGGGAGCAAACATCGGAACGTCGGTAACTAACACCAAAGTGTCTCTCGGTCAAATCACAAGAACGATTTCCGATGGGCTTTTGCTGGTGCTACGGTGCACGATGTGTTTAACTGGATGACCGTTGTGGTCCTGTTACCTTTAGAAATTGCTACAGGTCATATGTTCAAGAGATGTTGAGTCTTTCACCAGATACTCAGGCAGATGTCATCGAAGCCTTTCATAATACCTTTCGGTATCTGAAGGATATTTTAAACATTGACAACACTTTCTTTTCTCTATCTTAAAGAACTTCAACTCAACAAAGCTAATATTTCCGATACTATCGCTTCTTTTCTCGATTTGCATCTCTATTGAAAATGGAGAAAAAAAAGCAGCATCCATTTCAATTTTGACATTTTAATTATCCCCATTTAGACGGCATTGTAGCCCAATCAACATATTATAGTCTTGATTTTGAGCAAACTTGGTGAGACGACCGTACGCATATGATATTAAACCTCTGGCTCTTGTAGTTTCAGAAAAGAAGATTGTTTTTAAAGTTTCTCCTACATAACTCTATTGCACAACTTTGACCCCCGAGATGGGGCCAGATCAGACCCCAGTGGTACCATTTGAACAATATTGGTAGAGGACCATAAACTGATGTAACAGGCAATATATGAGAATTCTATGCATTGTGGTTTTGGAGAAGAAGATTTTTCCAGTTTTCCTATACTGTCTTTGTAACGCGTTCTCACAATTTCCATATACAAACTTTGGATCCCCGGGACAGAGCCATTTTTTGATTTCTGTTCATGAAAACAAAAAAATTTTAAACATGATTGTTCAGTATTTAGCAATTAAATTCTAAAAGAAATTTGTCAAAATCAATCTTAACGTTCTGGAGAAGAATATGTTTTTAAGGTTTTGGCTATATTTAGCCACGGCGGCCATTCTTGAATGCGGATCGCCAGTTACATATCTGTAAGGTTCGAACCCACTCAAGAGAATCCATGGGAAATTTTATTAAAATTGACCGATCAGAGAAACTGCCGCTAACGGACGCCAACGCCATCGCCAGTACAGCCAAAAATAAATCAGAAAAAAAAGTGTGTTTACTGAACCAATGAAAAAGGTTCCACTCCCACCACCACCCCTCAACCCCCTACCCCCCTACCCCCATCCCGCATCCCCCTCCCACCCCCTCCCCCCCCCACCACTCCCAAAAAAAGGATTTTAACCCTCGAAACAAGGTATCATATGCGGAAAAAAAACACCAAAAGTACGATAATAAAAATAATGAATAGGGAATACAAAAAAATCACTCCAGTGACATTTGAACGCACGACCCCAAGAACTCTTCCAAGATATTATGGATATGTAACTTGAAAGGCAGAATTATAAGCAATCAAATATGGCTGGTTCAAAAATTTGTCCCAGTTTTGTAGAGATTTAACTAACTGGGTAATATTGGGGGAATAAATGCCCAAAAAGGCAAAATTATATGCTTTTATATATACATGTGTATATAACTTACATATTTTGAAAATCCGAACTCTATAGATACAAAATAAACGGCTTTAACCAGCCAAGCCAAAAGCCAAAGCTGGAACGTCGAATTAAAAGTTAACAACTCATAATTCATTTTTAGGCATATTCAATCTGGGATATTTTAAGTATCCGTGAATAAACCTATACTTTTAATCGCGGCCACACAAAACACCTGGATATAGTTTGGAGTATGGATAAATGATTCTTTAGTGTTAATTTTTGCCGTTGTTTTGCGGGACCCGTGCTTTTAAAGGCTGGTATTTCTTTCCTTGATAACAACTTCCGCACGCATGTACGCACGCGCATACACCAATAATACTATTTTTCCGATATATATATCGTTTAATTGTATATACAAGTACATACAATTATTTCGGGTTTGCCTCTAGTCAATTTTAGCATAAAAAATACAACTGTATTTAGAGTCCCTTGATCTGACATATACGCATATAAAGGTATTTAATGATGAGGAAATAAACTTACTCTAAGGATGCGCACATTTTTTATTTACATATAAACGGCAGCTGTTCATTGGACAATTAAACTAGAAAGGTTTTCCTCGGACTGCCTTATTGTTATTCTCGGTATGTGCAAAGTATTGTCCAAAAGGGCGAACAAGAACACGGTTTTTGTATAAAGCCTGCCGTGATATAGAAACTTCGTTACATCGTAAAATGCGCTAACAACAACAACAACAACACAACAGCAGCAGCAGCAGCAGCAGCCGCAGCAGCTAGCAGCAGTAGCTAGAAGGAGAATCTGTTTCTGAGAAGTATGGCGTTTATGCGGTTTCTTTCATAACGACATCGTCGAGTCATTTAAACAGCACTGTTATACAATTGGATGCTTTTCAGATGTAATTCTGACTTTTAACATTTAGCGGTTAATGGATTCCACACTTACTGTTTATTCCATTGTAAATGAGAATGTCAGATGAGACGAGTATTAAGTTATTGTGGTACACTCGTTGAGTAAAACCATTATTATGTATTATTATTATTATTTCTATTGTTATTATTTCTATTGTTATTATTTCTATTGTTATTATTACATATCAACCATATATCTATGCAACACGTGTCAATATGTATAAAATAACTAGCCTGTCGATGTATGTTAAGTTTAAAACAAAATTATTGTAAATTTAGAGAACTTAACTGCTTATTTCCAAAAGGCATACATATATTTTGTGATGATTACATTCTGTAGACAATCGTAAATTTTTGCTCTCTTGAGAATATTCGTCTCTATCCACAGATTATCGTTATAACGCAAAATAAAATTCAAACTTTGATTTATCTTTTCGAACTGTATTGATATCTAGTTATTTCACAAAGTTGATAGGCTTCATAAGTCAATTATTTCATTGATTGCCTCTTCGGTATTTCCTTATTAATATGTTGCATATATGTCTTATTGATGATTTTGTCGCACTGGAAACTCCGTAAAGTATTTAGAAATGTTATACAAACTTGGTACGAGTTTAGATGGATATGCCGATCACAATCGTAATAACCATCACACTATGTAAAGCGCCTTTCGCATCAGAAGTTACATGCAAAGACAAACTGGGCGATGAATGACAATGATATCTTCACCTCATTGTTTCTGTGTGTTTTTGGTTGACTGTGGTCCTTTAATGCTGCATTTCCTCTTCGACTTTCATATTTGCATTTAGGTTTTTATTTTCCTTATTTTTAAATAAAAAGGAATTATGTAGAATAAAATAATTGATTTATTTATACATGTTATACGTACATGTTAAGAATATACTTAAATAATTAA
Organism: Cyrtodaria siliqua; assembly: GCA_037043455.1. Taxonomy (NCBI): domain Eukaryota; kingdom Metazoa; phylum Mollusca; class Bivalvia; order Adapedonta; family Hiatellidae; genus Cyrtodaria; species Cyrtodaria siliqua. Next base: position 10,264 of record JAWPHD010005092.1, read on the forward strand.
TTTAAATATGATTTGCCATTGTTCAAATTGTGTATGAGCTAGTAACACTGTCATGTATTGTCTCCAATGTAATGGTCTAAAAGATATAATTATACCGATAGCGAAACGATAGGTAAAAGCATTGACTATTTGTGTCTTGATATATTACAATAAATGGCGTCTCCTCTATTTTCAGATGATGATATTTAACCGAAAATCTGAAGATACTTTTACAAGTTTGGAAATAAGGGCTGATATTACACCTGGTAAAAAGGAAAACTGGTCAATAATAATAAATTATTTTTGTCGAATACACTCAAAATCCTACTATGTGCAAATGTAGAAAAGATCGGTATATAATGAACCTAATGTTTTTTACAGTACCGCCAAGGGTCATTAATTAACCTTACATTAATTTAGTGTCTGTACATGACAGACAGGCATCAATGTCCCATTAAGATAAGTTAAAGAAGTTGAAAAGATTTACCTTCAGTAAGGCATCGGTGGTTCAGTAGTAGAATGCTCGCCTGCCACGATGGCGGCCCGGGTTCGATTCCCGGCCGATGCACGTTTTTGCACCATGTCACTACATATATATATATAATAAAATGTTATATATAAATAATTTCTTTTTCATTATCTACCAGCGCAATGACTCTTGAACAATATATACATATATTTGAAAAACTTAATTTTTTGTCTCGCCCACGATAGTGGGTAGCGAGACATAGCAGTCCACTTCTTCGGCAGCTTCGGCCACACTTTATATCACCTATATCTCAACAATCCCTGCTCGATTTTTTCTGAAACTTTCTCAGATGCTTTATTGGGTCAAGAGATATCAAGTAATACTAAAAACGTCAAGGTCAAGGTCATATTTTGCGTTATTTTCCCAAAACTTAAACTTGGTTAGGTGTAACTTAACCTCAGTTAACTGTGTCTAATTGCCTCAATTTTCAATCTGATACTTGGTCATTTGTATTATTTTCCCAAATCTACACCCTAGTTAAACCATTTAACTTCAGTAACGTAACTTCTTATGATTACCTCGCATGTATTTGTTTGATACTTGGTCATATTGAAGTGTTGTCTTTGGTGGACATCATTTAAGCACACATTTAATAAAATATTTCATAATTTTATGCCGTTTGCTGCGGTGGGCGAGACACCCCAGACCGAGGTTTTGTTATACTATGCTACGTTGGGGATTATAATGTTTTCTTCTGACTCGTTTTTCAATCAAATCATCATGTTTCCCTTGCGACATACCTTCAGTTACACAAGTATGTATGTGAGTGGGCGGGGGTAACTCCACCTTTAACAATCATTCAGCCAGATCACGACGGAGTCCACTTTTAGCAGTGAACTCATTGCTTCACTGTATAGTGCAGCCACACTGGAATACCACGTCTTAGACATATGAAATGATACCCCACCCAGTCACGTTATACTGATAACACGGATGAATTAAAGGCGAGGAGCATGCCATTACAACAAAAAACCTGGTTGGCAAAAGGGCTAGCGCCTTGGAACGGTCAGTGGCAAAATCGGACGCTAGCGGTTTTAAAAATGAGATATAGGGTCCTATAGAAACCACAACGTCCGAACACAATGGCATCGTAGGTCCGCACTGAAATGCAAACGAGGACTTGATAATACAATGAAAGAGACAAAAAACAATAGAAAAGGGTGGTGAAGAGACAGGGTTACCGACTTGGAACGGTCAGTAGGCAATAAGGCCTACTGGTTAGCTTGAATTGATTTTATATGCGCACAATCCTCGCTATTATCCTGTCTTCAGCGCCCAAATAGACAAGACAGTGTCAACAAAACTACATCCCATCAAAAGGAATTATCTAACAATGAAGTCCACATCCAGGGAAACTAACTAAAGAAACACATACCAAATAATAAACATCTCAATCGTACTGAACAACCATAGTAGTAGCAGCTAAAGAGAAACACAATCTAGGGTACGACCAGAAAACCCGAGGGACGAAAGCTCATGCACACACCTCCCTTAGTTGGGGTTTCAATAGGTACAATCATAGAGTCCCAGGGGGTAGTCCAGTCATCGCACAAGTGAAAAGTGAAGCGTAATGACTGACTGTAGAGGGGTCAATCACTAAACATGCGGTGCGCTGTAAAATCAAAGTTATATCCTTTTCTGACGAACTTCCTGATTAAATTTGTAAAGCGGTCAGGAAACCCGTAAGACCCCTTTAACTTTCAAAGTTTATAGACCACATCTCCATAAAATGAGAGTTATGATATGCCTAGTCGCAGAAATGTTTTAAGGTTGGTGTTGTTCTTTTCCAGCAGGCCCTAAACCTAATTCTAGGGTGCAGCTAACATCACTATTACCCTATTGCCGTCCCAATTCATTTTTACAGTTTATATCAAGGAATCCTTGTCAGATTATATCCTCTAACAAACAAGGTAGCAATAATAGGCACTATAGGTATAACATGACCATGTAATATATATGTTAATAAATAAGCCTAGCACGCCACAACGTAAGTTCTCATTGACTTGGCAGAAGCCAGAGCAACATCAGAATAAACCATTTAAGGCACGACAAGACGATATTGAAATATAACACTCTTGTTTTACCTTATCTGAATAGAATAACTTCTCTCTCTTTCTGTCGTTTTTCTCAACTAACTGGTGAACTACGTATACACATTTCTTGAACTCTTACTGTTTATTCCATTGTAAATGAGAGTCTCAGATGAGACGGTCTTCATTGATTGTGCAACCTTCGTTGATTAACATCATTATAAGTATTATTATTATTTCTATTGTTATTATTACATATTAATCATATGCATGTATCTATGCAACAAATGTCAATATGTATAAAACAAAAGCCAGCTAGCCTGTCGATGTACGTTAGGCAAAAACTAAATTATTGTAACTATGCTTATTTGAAAAGGCAGAGTAATTATGTGGCGATTACATTCTGTAGACAATTGTAAATGGTTGCTCTCTTGAGAATATTCGTCTGTATCAACAGAGTATCGTATAACGCAAATAAAGCACTAACTTTGATTTATCTTAACAAACTGTATTGACATCTAGATATGTAACAAAGTTGATAGGCTTCATAATTAATAGGCTTCATAATAGGCTTGATTTTAATTTTGACATTGTTAATTACCCCCACTTGGATGGGGATGTTCCCCGAGCAATTTCTTATGGGGTGTATGTGTCTCAACTTATTCGTTTTTCAAGAACTTGTACTCGAGTTGAGGATTTTAATATTCGTAATCGTTGTATAACTAAAAAGCAACTCAATCAGGGTTACCGTTACCATAAACTTCGTAAAACCTTTGCAAACTGTTATTATCGTAACCCTGATCTTCTTTCCAAATATAAAAATGCGACAAGGACTATCACAACCCGACTTCTATGGTGATGTGATTTATAAACTTCGTAAGATTCTTGGTCATGATCACTTTCATACTATCTTTGTTAAACTTGTTAAAAAAAAAGTATGAAAATGGACCTTTGGAAACGGCCGAGCAGGACACATATGAAATAGTGCAGTCTCGGTTTGATTGATACTGTTCATGAGCGGTAGTGAAATATGTTAGCTACCGCTCACGCCCTCTAGCCCCGGGTTGTGCAGAACTCAATATTCATAAAATCAATAGTACATAATTTTAACCATCCCGAAGATGGCATGCATACGGCGGTGGACATGGGGTTACATGCTTCCCCATGTCGTACGGCGTATGGTCCCAGTATCTTATAAAATTAAATGCTCCGAAGAGCGAAATAAACATAATGGAATTTAGTTGGGAGCAGCGGTTATGAAGCCTGTGTATCACAAGTAACAGCCAAAAGACTAAATTAAAAAGCAGACAACCTATCAAGTTTATCAAAAGAGGTTATTACCCTATCATCTTGCAACATACTGCATGCTTGGTGGTGGACCCTTTAACAGTTCGCCACTATGCTTTCCTCTTTAATTGTACGATGACCGGACAGGCTGTGGACCCTATGATGACGCCTACCTAAAGCCCATTGGAACGGTGGCGTTTGATGTTTGTCTATGATCTTTCTTGTCGTGCCCTTAATGGTTTATTCTCTTGTTGCTCTGCTTCTGCCAAGTCATTGAGTACCTTCATTGTGGCTTTCTAGGCTATTGTTGTTTTGTATAATATTTACACGAGCATGTTTGTGTTTTACTTATATTGCCTATTGATGCTGCCTTGTTGGTTAGAGAATAAATCATGGCGGGGATTTCTTATTTACACTGTCCTGTTTTAATGGGATGACAGTAGGTAAGTGTGAGGTTTGGTGCACCCTAGAACCGTTTAAACCCCAGTGGCCTACTTCGCCACTGACCATTCAAGGCGGTAGCCCTATTGTCAACCTTTTTGTGTTTGTGATGTCGTTTGCTTTTATTATTACTTTTGCCTTCTTGTTTGTCTGTTTGCAATGTTTGTTTCTGTATTTTGTGGTTGACTGTCCTCCTGAATGCTACTTTCCCCTGTCAGATCTTTTTATATTTCTTCATAAGTAAATTATTTGACTGATTGCCTCATCGGTATTCCTTATTAATATGTTGCATATATCTGCTTATTGATGATTGGTCGCATTAGAAACACTGTAAAGTATTTAGAAATATTATCCAAACTTGGTACGAGTTTAGATCGATTTGCCGATCACAGGATCACTAAGCTGTCGTAATAACCAGCACACTATGTATAGCGCCTCTCTCGCATCAGAAGTTACATGCAAGGACAATATGGGCGATGAATGACAATGCTATATTCACTTTATTGTTGTGTTTATGTTTAACGTTGAAAAAAGATATTAGTTACAATAGAAAATAATAACCGTATCGTGGCAATTATGAGGGTTTTCCTGACCGTTGGAATGAGTAGGGTAACATCGCTGTCATTTTACTTTAAAGTTAGATGTCATTTCTTGCCTGTTATTCATCTTTGTGATTCTTCAGGGTTTCTCTCACCGCTGCGGGTTCGAATCCTACTGGGACCTTGACTTGTAAGTAGGGAAGTGTCGATTCTTACTGATGGCGGGAGGTGTTCAATACTGGTTTTACCCAGGAAAAGCGGCTGGTCAGCCTCTACCACAAAAAAATCGACCGCAATATATAACCTTACATTTGTTTAAAATGACGTAAAACACCATACAAAACATGGTTTCTGGCGCGTGTTTTTGGTTGACTGTGGTCCTTGAATGAATGCTGCATTTCCTCTTCCACTTTCATATTTGCATGTAGGATTTTATTTTCATTATTTAAAAAAAATATATATATAATAAAATAATTGATGCATTATACGTACATGTTAAGAATATACTTAAATAACTTAATTAAATATGATTTGACATTGTTCAAATTGTGTATGAATTAGTAACAATATCCTGCATTGTCTCTAATATAAAGGTGTAAAATATATATATCGATAACAAAACAATAGTAAAAGCATTGACTATTTGTGTCTTGATATATTACAATAAATGGCGTCTCCTATATTTTCAGATGATGATATTTAACCGAAGATCTGAAGATACTTTTACAAGTTTGGAAATAAAGGGCTGACCTACACGGCACTACACCTGGTAAAAAAGGAAGCTGGTCAATAATAATATTTGTTGTCGAATACTCTCAAAATCCTACTAATGAGTATGTTCAAATGTAGAAAAGATCGGTATAGAATCAAAGTATTTTTTTACAGTACCGCCAAGGGTCATTAATTAATAGTATTTTGATTGATTGTCTATACATAACAGGCATGATCGGCATGATAGGCATGGCAGTTGAGAGGTACATCAATTTCCGATAAAAATAGATTAAACAAGTTGACATGATATACTGTCAGTAAGCATCGGTGGTTCAGTGGTAGAATGTTCGCCTGCCACGCGGGCGGCCTGGGTTCGATTCCCGGCCGATGCACATTTTTTGGTATATATAGAATATTAAAAATATACATATTATTTGCGAAAAAATAAGGTCACTTTAGAAGAACGTCTTTGTCATTCTTTTTTTGTATATATCTACCAGCGCAGTGACTCTTGAACTATATATACATATATTTGAAACACTTCATTTTTATACTGTTACGTTGGTAATTATAATGTTTTCTTCGAACTCGTTTTTGTATCAAATTAACATGTTTCCCTTGCGACATACATTCAGTTACAAAAGTATGTATGTCAGAGGGCGGGATAACTCCGCTTTTAACAATCATTCAGCCATATCACGACGGAGTCCACTTGTAGCAGTGAACCGAGTGCTTCACTGTATAGTGCAGCCATACTGGAATACCACGTCTTGGAACCAGGAAATGATACCCCGCCCAGTCATATTAAACTGACACCGGGCCGACCAGTCATAAAGCTATACGCTGAACGTCAATCAATGGAGCTACTAGTATTCATTTTATAATGTCTTTGTTGTAACCCGGCCGGCCGGCGATTGGACCGCATTAATGCTCCTGATCTCTACATCGTGTTGTACATGTGTATCTTACGATGTGTGTGCAAACTACGGTGTTCCGTTAGGGCCATCGTGCCATCGCACCATCGCCATCGTACCACTGTACAATCGCGCATCGACGTGTAAACTTCGATACGTGATGGTACAATTGCCCTAACGGAATAACTTAGCAAACTGACTGATTTCGATCATCTCTGCTGTATGTAGTATCGTATAATTAATGCAATGTACGTAAATAATGAAACGGTAATAAACTATTAAATCAGTTATTAGTTATTTAGATGTGGCTTTTATTAAAAATGAACAAGAAATATACTATTCAAAAGAGTAATAAAATATATGCACCAGGGGCTCTGTCCAAATTGGTCGGGGTGGACAAAGGATGGATCCCGGGCCGATGTTGTTTGGAAGGCTGTATCCATTTGTTTATGCCCAGTAAGTATATGCATGGTTATAGGGTGGTGATCTCAACGGTGTCCAAGTATGACCCAGTGTCACAAAGGGCGGGGATGGACCACAGGGCCAATGCTGGTTGGATGGTTCATGTCCATTACGTGTATGTACGGTTATAATGTGTAGATCTAAACGGTTTCCAAGTTATGACACAGGGTTTATTTCCCCAAGGGTCGGGACAGACCCCGGGACGATGAAGTTTGAAGGTTGTATACATTCGTTTATGATAAGTAAGTGTATATATGGTTATAGGGTATATAGAGATCTCAACAGTTTCCAAGTTATGGCTAGGAATATGTTCATCAGGGGTGGGGATAGACCCCATAGCCATTGCTTGTTTGGTGGTTCTATCCATCTGTTCATGCCCATTAAGTGTATGTATGGTTATAGGGTGGGATCTAAACGTTTCCAAGTCGTTACTCATGGGGCTCATTAACTGATGTAACATGCAATGTATGAGAACTCTATGCCTTGTTATTTTGGAGAAGATTTTTTTCCAGTTTTCCCTATAAGTCTTTGTAAAGCGTGCACAATTTCCTTATACAAACTTTGGATCCCCGGGACAGCGCCATTTTTGATTTGAGATACCAAACGCTCCCATGGTGCTGACGTCGGCACCGTTAGAGGAGTATCCGGTGCTGCCGTTGAGCGCCCCCTTTTTGATGTAACCAAGGTATGGTGTCACGTTTATTTGTGTATAATTTCTTTTCAAAGCGTTTTAATCGAAAATCGAAGAGAGTCGTTCCACCCTTCTGTGAAAGGTCTTATTCTACCCTATTGACATCCTAATACAATTTGACAGCGTACATAAGGAAATCCTTGCCAGATTATATCCTCTAACACACAAGGCAGCAATAATAGGCACTATAGGTATAACATGATCATGTAATATATATAAATAAGCCTAGCACGCCACAACGTAAGTTCTCAATGCCTTGGCAGAAGCCAGAGCAACATCAAAATAACCCATTAAAGGCACGAATGTTCTAGCTTATCTGAATAGTATATGTTCTAGGGTATATTTCTATTAACTGATATTTTCCACACCTTCTCTTTTCTCTAGACGTTCTCAACTAATAGGTGTACTTAGTATACGCATTTCTTGAACTGTTACTGTTTATTCCATTGTTAATGAGTCTCCGATGAAACGAGTCTTAAGTGATTGTGCTACCTTCGTTGAGTAAAACCATTATTATTATTATTATTATTTCTATTGTTATTTTTTCTATTGCTATTATTGCATATTAACCATACACATGTAGCTATGCAACAAATATCACTATATACAAAATAAAAGCCAGCTAGCTTGTCGATGTACGTTAGGCAAAAACTAAACTATTGTAAATATCGAGAACTTAACTGCTTAGTAATTAGGTGCTGATACATTCTGTAGACAATCGTAAACTGTTGCTCTCTTGAGAATATTCGTCTGTATCAGTAGATTATCGTATAACGCAATAAAGCACTAACTTTGTTTTATCTTATCGAACTTTATTGACATCAAGCTATATAACGGAGTTGATAGGCTTTATAAGTCAAATATTTCAATAATGGCCTCTTCGGTATACCTTATTAATATGTTGCAAATATGTATTATTGATGATTTTATCGCATTGGAAACACCGTAAAATATTTAGAAATCTTATCAAACTCGGTACGAGTTTAGATGTATATGCCGATCACAGGATCACTAAGCTGTCGTAATAACCATCACACTATGTACAGCGCTTCTAGCATCAGAAGTTACATGCAAAGACAAACTGGGCGATGAATGAAAATGATATCTTCACTTTATTGTTGTGTTTATGTTTAACGGAGACAACATATATAAGTTATAACTGGAAATAAAAACGGTATCGTAGTTGCACACGGCATTTTTTAGGTTGGGTAGTGTAACATCGCTGTCGTATTACGCTACAATTGCTGTTTAATAATTGTCAACTCAGTTATGTTTGTGATGTCATATCTTGCCCTACAGTCATCTTTGTGATTCTTCATGGTTTCTGTGCGTGTTTTTGGTTGACTTTGGTCCTTGGATGCATTTTCTCTCCGACTTTCATATTTGCATGTAGGATTTTATTTTCATTATTTTCAAAAAAAAATAATATAGAATAAAATAATTGATGCATTATACGTACATGTTAAAAATATACTTAAATAACTTAATTAAAAATGATTTGACATTGTTCAAATTGTGTGTGATCTAGTAACAATATCCTGTTTAGTCTCAAATGTAAAGGTTTAAAAGATATATACCGATAGCGAAACAATAGTGATAGCATGGACTATACTGTGCCTTGATACATTACAATAAATGGCGTCTCCTCTATTTTCAGATGATGATATTGTATCGAAGACTTGAAGATACTTTTACAAGATCGGGAATAAAGGGCTGGCACTACACCTGGTAAAAAAGAATCTGGTCAATAATAATAAATAAGTTTTGTCGAATACGCTCAACATCCTACTATGTTCAAATGTAGAAAATATCGGCATGATTATGCAACTAGTGTTTACAATACCGCCAGGAGGCATTAATTAAACTTCTTTGATTGATTGTTGGTACATGACAGGCATGACAGTTGAGAGGTACATTAATGTCCTAATAAGATGGATTAAATGAACTGTAATTAGTAAGCATCGGTGGTTCAGTGGTAGAATGCTCGCCTGCCACGCGGGCGGCCCGGGTTCGATTCCCGGCCGATGCACATTTTTGCGCATGTCTCTTCATATAATATAAAATTATTGATCCGGCACCTGTCATTGTCGCTGTGTTTGGTTGAATGTTTAAATGTGGTCCACTCATATGAGCTATAATTGTATGTATGTATGCGTCTGTATGTTAATTGTGCCTCCAGACGAGTATGTTAGGATGCAGAGATATAGTTCATCAACGTGTGTTGCAGCTACCTTTTTTAAAGAGTGAATGCATACGCTTGATTTCTATGTATCTCGTCATAGCTAGGCGCCCTGCCGTCGTTCGTCCGAAGGTTGTCTGTCCTTGGTACTTCACAAATATTTCTCCCTATATAAAATTATATATATATACTGAAAGGAAAAAGAAAAGCTCCACGGGAATTTCCGCTATATATTTTATGTACAATATGCTGCTTTTAATCGAATGGTATATGGCTATGTAAGATCTTTCCTTTCTGAAAACAGACTAAATCAACACGTAACACAGCAAATAGAATTTCTGCAAAGTTTCATTATTGACAGAGTACACGTTTGGCGCAAACTTAGAATACCTCTTTATATTAAATACAGTACAGTACAGGCTCAATTTTTCAAAGAGGAACTTCAACATTTATGAATTTCTTGTGACAACGCGTACTGTGGTTAAAACCTTTACCACATCACAGGTGTTTCCTTTCTCTAACTGCAACTTTTCATTTACAAAACATCTTGGGATTTTCTTGGAATATATATGGAATTAAGTGTGCAGTATAATTAAGTGTGCAGTATATACAATATATAGCGGAAATTCCCGTGGTGCGTTTCTTTTTCCTTTCAGTATATATATAATCAGCAAAAATAAAAAGTATCCACTTGGTTTTCCTGCAAAATCTGAGACAGTAAGAAAGAATTAAAACTGAAGCAAGATTTTCTTTTAATGACATATTTGTTTGATGTTCACACAAAATTTCATCGAAATATATCGAAAACTTAAAAAATAAATCAAACTTTAACAAAGGTGTGAAAACTAAATCAACAAAAATAAAAAAATTAAAGTCTAGCGACACTAGCACAAATTTAGCAGTCTAAGTCCATTTAAATATACAGAAAAATATTCAAAACCTCGCTAATATATCTTGTGTTCACCGTTACACCGAATACATCAAGAATGCGACGTCGCATGCTTCTGACGTAACAACAGAATACAAAATAAAATGCATATACAACAATATCCCTTAATTCAGACGTAATTTATAGCTTAAAACAAAACAGAGGGACAGAGAGAGGTTGTGAAATCCTAGATGTACCGGTCAGTATTGGGGAATATGTGTACGTGTACCACATCATGCATAGTTCTGCGATACATAAGAGAAAAAAACAATCTGAGTTCTGACTTTACTAAACTTGAAAAAAAAACATAGATGAACCTAGGCCAATTTCAACTGATCACTCAGCTTTAAAAAACAAGAGGCCCATGAGGGCCTGTTTCGCTCTACTTGCCGTACACATTTGGCAGAATTCAAGTAAAAAAAAAAGCATCCGGCATGCCTAAAACAAGAGTGTCAAAATTGACCTGAATCGTACACCTGATGATCTTTAAAGATACTGGTTGGATGGTTCTATCCGTCCGTTGGTGTCCATTTAGTGTATATACGATTTAGGGTGGATATGTCAACGGTTTCCGAGTTATGATACAGTGTTTATTTCCCCAGGGGTCGGGACAGACCCGGGGCCGATGATGGTTTGAAGGTTGTATACATCTGTTTATGATCAGTAAGTATATATATTGCTATAGGGTATAATGAGATCTCAACAGTTTCCAAGTTATGGCTAAGAATATGTTCCTCATGTGTGGGGATCTATATGTTCATGCCCATTAGGGGTATGTATGGTTATATGGTGGGATCTAAACGGTTTCCAAGTCATTACCCATGGGGCTATGTCCCCAGGGGTGTGAAAGGACCCCGGAGCTGATGCTGATTGGATGCTCGTATCTGCTGTTCATGCTCAATTAGTGTAAAACTGTAGTTTCAAGAAAGACAATAGTCTAAGCTTTATCCCAATATAAGTCTATTTAACACATGTGACACCTTGGGTTGGGCCAAATTCGACCACATGGTCTCGATTTGAACACAGTTGGTAGTGGACCGTACGCATATGGTAAATGCAAATTATTAAACCTCTTGCTCTTGTAGTTTCAGAAAAGAATATTGTTTTAAAGTTTCTCCTATATAAACTCTATGCAAAACTGTGACCCCCGGGATGGGACCAGATCTGATCCCAGGGTACCATTTGAACAATTTTGGTAGAGGACCATAAACTGATGTAACAGGCAATGTATGAGAACTCTAAGCCTTGTGGTTTTGGAGAAGAAGATATTTGGAGTTTTTCCCTATATGTCTTTGTAACGCGTTCACAATTTCCATATACAAACTTTGGGTCCCCGGGACAGAGCCATTTTTGATTTCTGTTCATGAAAACAAAAAATAATAAACTTGATAGTTCAGTATTTACATGGATATACAGTTTCCCTTGATTTGAAACTACCTATACGCCCCTTGTTAATTCTCGATTAATAAGCTGGTTCCCTGATTACTCTGCGGTAAACAACAGGGTAACAGGTGCTCGGTGGCCATTTTTGACGCGATGGAATATACTGGAATGAGTTGATGCTGACATAAAAATTAATTAATATGAAAAAGGCACAGCCTAAATGGGGATTTATCCAGTTTGAGTAACTAACTTAAGGTTTGGTTTGGCACGTTTTGACATTTTCAAGTTTAAAAATATATATAAAACTTGGAGAAAATGTAGTGGAGTGTCGTAACCAATGTTTGTTTAAACGACTTTTAAACGCATTGAGCGAAGGCGTCGGGAAGTTATCCACAACTCTGTTTCCATGTAGCTCTGCCACTGGGAGTAGAATTTATCCTTTTGATTTAAAAATAAGATTTTATTTTTTTTCAATTGTGGGGTTGGCTTGGAAAGGACGTCGTGCTGAGATTTGTATTGCATTGATACTTAAAGTGTCTTTGGTACTAGACGTCTTTGAAGATGACATTTTAACTCCAAAATGTCACTAAAAAAAGAAAAATAGAGTCACTGAACATTTTCACCATTTTTTTTCATTACATTAAATTTATTGAAAAACAAAGATTACTTTTCGATTACCTATATACATACACATCTTTGAAAACATACACAAACAATTGTAATCCTCATTCGTCTTTTTACTTTAAAAATACTGTTAAAGGCATATATATATATGGACCGTATCCCACCTTTTTCTTTACAAAAAAAAAAGATTCGATATATAAAAAACGTATGTTGTAATGCTCACTTTTGTTAAAACTTATATATGACAAGATCCTATGACATTTCTTTCAAAAACAAGTAAATATATATAGATCTAGGTTCTAATTATTTTTTTATTATAATTTCTATAAATTACACATATTTTGGAGTTACATGTAGTTTGACATTTTCGCTGTAAAAATACTGTACACACAATTTTGCTGACATGGAGATCGAATATAAAATATCAAACTGTATAATTGAGGATATTTCACTCATCTTCCTTTTTATGTAAAAAAAAAAGGACAGAGATTCACATTCACGTGTTGTGGGATGAAAATTGAAATAAAAATTCCTGATTTCGGAATCAATCGAGATGTTGCGAAGGTGCATGATACAATTGTCAGATTATTAACGATGTCGCAACATACAAAGTGAACTAAGTAATGCCTATTAACAGTGTTAACATTGATAACAGACAAAAGGAAAATCCCAAGGTTTTATGGTTAGGAGTTTTCCTTTTTCTTTTTTTTTATACTTTATTGTGTACGAAACAACAATTCTATTACACCCATACCTACGTCTAGTTTGTAATTATCTCCAATAAGTATATGCGCATGATCTGGGAAAGATTGGTTGACGTCATACAGTGATGCATTAGATAGAATGTCTAAGAACACGCTGGGATTTTGTTAAGTACGTTAGTACTTTGAATTATTGCAGCTTTCGATGTTCCTAATTCTAAAATATGCCAACTTTAATAATTTCGGCATCATATTTTACGAGCACCACAAACATCACCACAAATGCTTTCGCAAAAGACGTTTTTGAAATATTTAATGTTAACCCTTTTAATGTTCCGATTAATCGATTGTTTTAAACCTATCATCGGTTTGTTAAGCATCCGATTATGTAAACGTGCACTTTAATTAACATTCAAAATAGAAATAAACATAATTATCCGGGAGACAACTCTTGTAAAAATGAGTATGATACACAAATAAACACATTTATATCAGTTATAATAAAATACAGACTTTTATGGCATCAAAACTCAGATTAGCATACACATGCTATACTTCCTATACGGGTAAGTATTATCGAGGTAATTTAAAAATATCCATATTTCATTTAATGCAAAAATATATTTAAAGCATAATTCTGCATCTTGATCGCGGGAAGTAGGTAACTAGTAGATTTAAACAATATAGAAGATAAGCACACATATAGAATGTATGCATGCTAAACTGTTCATGACTCAAACCCGTGGTCCAAAGCACACAATTATAATGTGACATAAAAAAATAGTGGTTGTAATTTATTCGATAAATCTGAATTAAAACACTGTGCGTTTGTTTTCATTACAAAATGTTACGTTTAACTGAAACAAATAATAATATATTATTAAACTTATTTGCCAGGTGTGCATGTGAAAAGCCTTATCATAAAAGTGTTTCGGTTGTAATATGTATTTCTAAACTAATTTTCTAATTATAAACTGCGTTTTAAATTCTTATTAGTTAAAAAAAAAAGTAATACATGTATTGTCAAAATTATTCATGGAAATGCTGGAAACTGAAGCCATTAGGGTTTTGTTCTCGGTTTATCGTGACTAATCTAAATCAAAGACCAAGATTCACTTTAGAAGATTCCTTCCATTAATTTTCTTTTCTTTTTCATTTTATTACTTAAAAAAAAATATAATTACAAAATAATACAATATTGGCAGATTCGAACTCGGATCTCCTGCGTGACAGGCGGCCGTGCTTACCACTCCGCCACTGTCACAATTTAATGACGTCATCATTAACTAGTATATATTTTAATGTGCGTTAGTCTGTTTCCGCGACTCGTGATACTTAGCAAGACCTGAGTAGTAGAGTAAATACAAGACTTGAGGAGTAGAGTAAATAGAGTTTTTTAAGACCCAAATCAATTAAAATTGTTCTGTTTAGTCGTATTTATCGATTATTAGTAACTGGCGAGACTACTGCCAGTATTGATTCATCCTCTCTAATTGCGGAAAATAACGAAGAGTTCCGATGTCTTTGATCGTACATAGTCGGCCAATTCCGTCATTCTTCGCTTATGGCGAGATGTCGCGAATGGCGACCAGACAAGGGACATCGCCGAAGAGGCCCGAAGTGAATTTACCATGCCTATCAGCGGAAGAGTAAGCTGGACTCTCATATACTTGGCCGTAATCGGAAACCAAAGGGATAATTATTTTCAGACGAACAGTATGTGGAGAAAAGTTGATACCGTTAAGGGGATTTTCATCCCTGGCGCTTCGCGCCAGTGATAAATCCCCTATTAACATAATACTACGCGATCTATTTCAAATATTCATAATATAACTTGGGTTTTAACGGCGAAAATACACTCGATAGCTGATAATTATTCCTTCTTAATGGCATTGTTGTGTAGATCTGGTTTATTTCCTTGGATGTCTGTATAGTCTTTGTTTTGTTCTCAATTTACGCAGTTGAAATTGGTTGAAAATTCATAAACAGTAATCTCGAGTATTTTCATAAATATGTATACACATTTTAAGAAGTCAAACTGCTGTTTTATTTTTTTGTCGATAGTCAGAATAAATATTCCTTCGTATTGCCATTATTGCGAAGATCTGGTTTATGGCCTTGGATTTCTGTGTAGCCTTTGGTTTGTTCTCAAATTTATAAGTTGAAATTGGTTGAAAATTCATATAAAAAAAATCACGAGTATTTTTCATAAAATTGTATACACATTCTAAGAAGTCAATCTCCTGTTTTATTTACGGTACTATATTCAAATTAATTATTTCTTTGTATTGCCATTATTGTGTAAATTCAGTTATGATGTGTTTTTACGCGATACCTTGTATTCGGTATGACACGTACTTGCGTGCAATAAAACAGAAATATTATATTGATCACCAACATCCTGTTATTTGAACCACAAGACAACCCTTTGAGTTATATTTGTACTGCCCTTCTGCCGAAATACCGCGCACGACCACCTTGTATATTCGGTATGACATGTCTGACTTAGTGGTGGAAGAGTGTAATAACAAAAAAGGAAAGCATTCCACCGATTATAACATCCTGTTTATTGGCACACATGGTGACAAAACTGAATTGTATCAAAATACAAATGCCGACACAGACGCGTCGACCGTACTGTATATTCGGTATCGAACGGTTTGAATTAGAAGGCCATGCGTGCAATATTATAGGTTATTGAATTTGTATGGCTAAATATTACTTGGAACGAGCTGTTTTGGCGAAGGACGACGAGCTTTTAGCCATACAAATTCAATAACCTTTTTACTGTATACTTTCATATTGTTTTCGATCAATGTAATTGTATGACTATTACTTTTCATTGTATTTGTGTTATTTTTAAAGCTTTTGATGGAATTCCTATCTTGTCAATCAGTTTCATCTTGTGTCGATGATTATTTTGCGCGAAAACGACGTCGACGTCGGATGACGTCATTAAAAATATCACGCGATTTTCTAAAATTTGTTTACCATTCGATAACGTTTAAAACAGTGGGTGAGTGACCATTTCAATTATTTTATCAATTTCTGCCATAAAAGGTTGCTTTGGCGCAGGACGACTCGCAAGCTCGTCGTCCTTTGCCAAAACAACTCGTTCCAAGTAATATTTAGCCATACAAATTCAATAACCTATAATATACCACTAAATAAATATTCCGTTTATATCGAACCACATACTTAATATATATTTGATTGAACATAACAAGATTTACACTACCATGATCATAATTTAATTAAAAAAGACAATAAAGCCAAAATCAAGTCGAGTTACCTAACTTATGTACTTATATGTATCATTGTGCATGTATATGTACAATTTGCCGAGTCACATGATCATTGTCGCAGTTTCACATACGGTCATCTTATATATTTCGTTTGTTAAAGTTAAAACAGAAGTCACTTTATAGAATAAAGTATACTCTCTCAGCTCGTGTTTGATTTGGCCAGCTAGCTTAAATACTTTTCCCAAAAGAAACAAATCAGCAACGATCTGAATTAATATATATTAATAATTTGCCGTGTCACGTCACAGCCACAGTTTTGAATTATTACGGATAAACGAACGGATATTTTGTTATTTATTTCGTTTTTAGTAAAGCTAAAACAAAATCACTGTATAGAATACAGAATTGTCTTTCCACACGTCTTTAAAATAGCCAGCTATCTTAAATACTTTCCGATTTTTTTTATTTAAAAACGATATGTATACTAGGTTTTCTTAGATTTGATCAATTCGTAAGACGGTGCGTAACTTAGCGCAACGCGCATGCGTGAAAACCTTACCTGTACGGGCAAGTATTCATGGGTAAATTAATATTCGGCGGATAAATTGGGTTTACGACATGCTTCGAATCCAGAGTATGTAGATCTATGGTATTAAGCAATAAATTCTAAAAACAAATTGTCAAAATCAATCTTGGCGTTCTGGAGAAGAATATGTGTTGAAGGTTTAGGCTATATTTAGCAACGGCGGCCATTTTGAATGAGGATCGCCAATGCAATATTTGTAAGGTTCCAACCCACTCAAGAGAATCCATGGGAATTTTTATTAAAATTGGCTGATCAGAGAAACTGCCGCTAACGGACGTAAACGCCACCGCCAGTAGAGCTAAAAATAAATCATGAAATAAATGTGTTTACTGAACCAATGAAAAAGCTTCCACTCCAGCCTCCACCCCTCCACCCCCACCCCACCCTCATCCACCAACCCCATCCCCCCACCTCAGAAAAGAAAATCGGATTTGAACCCTCGAAACAAGGTTTCAAGGAAAGGAAAACAAACCAAAAGAACGATAACAACAATAATGAAAAGGGGATACAAAATAATCCTTCCAGTGAGATTTGAACGCACGACCCCAAGAACTCTTCCAAGATATTATGGATATGTAACTTCAAAGGCAGACTGATAAGCAATAAAATCTGGCTAGTTCAAAAATTTGTCACAGTTTTGTAGAGATTTAACTAACTGGGTAATATTGGAAAAAAATTCCCGAGAGGCAAAATTATATAGAGATTATTTAACTGCTGGGATCGATTATAGGAAAATCCTTCACGAGTGGTAGACTTGTGGAACAAGCGCATGCGAGTGATTGAAAAAACGCACGCCTACCATCAAGTGAAGGATTACCCAATAATCGATCCCAGCAGTTAAATAATCTATTTATTACATTTTAAATTACGTTTTTGCAGACAAATATTCACTTTATTGAACGTTATCGGCGGATGACGTCGACGTCAGCAACACTTTGTTGACGTCACGACTCAACGTCGCAACGTTAGTTATTATTGTGTTCAAAGTAATCAACGTTAGTTATTATTGTGTTCTGGGTTAGTTATTAATATTTAGCGATTATGAATATTCTTGCACTGAGAAATCCCGATCTTTTACGCATAGAAATGTAATAAATGCTTTTATATATACACATGTATATAACCTAAACATTTTCAAAATCCGAACTCTATAGACACACTATCAACGGCTTTAACCAGCCAAGCCAAAAACCAAACACTGAAGTCGAATTAAAAGATAACAACTCATAATTCATTTTAGGTATATTCAATCTCGGGTATTTTAAGTATTTGTGAATAAACCTATACTTTTAATAGGCACATATAAATTATAAATGGCCAAACAACTGGATATAGTTTGGAGTTTGGATAAATAATTGTTTAGTGTAATTTTGCCGTCATTTTGCGGGACCGTGCTTTTTAAGCTGGTATTTATTTCTTTGATAACAACTTCCGCACGCACGTACGCACGCACAAACAGACACACACCGATAATCGTTTTATTGTATATACAAGTACATTCACTTATTTCGGGATTTCCACAAGTCCATCTAGCATAACAAATACAATTGGACTTAGTCATGTTCATTTTCATATAAAGATATTCAACGATCATGTTGATTGAGAACTAAACTTACTCTAAGGATCGCCATTTTTATTTACATAATTATTAACGGCAGCTGTTCATTGGACTATTAAAATAAAAAGGTTTAACTGGGACTGCCTTATTGTTTTTCTCGGTACGTGCAATGTCGTGTACAAAAGGCGAACAACAACACGTTTACCTTCAGTATTATGTGTATAGAAGCCTACGGTGATATAGAGACTTAGTAATACGCGATAACAACAACAACAACAACAACACCAGCAGCAGCCACAGCAGCAGCTGTAGCAAGAAGGAGAATCTGTTCCTGAAAGTATAGCGTTTATGCGGTTTCTTTCATAACGACATCGTCGAGCCATTTTAACAACACTGTCATACAATTCGATGCATTTCAGATATTATTCTGACTTTTAACATAAAGCGGATAATGGATTCCACTAAACGCTAAATGTTAACATTTATAATATTTAACGGTTAGTAAATTTTTAAGATTTGTTAACGTTTAACGGAAGTTTTAACATTTAGCGCAACTCTTTCAACAATGTGCATGTTTAGAATAAGATTTATAACATTTAGCGCGGTTTTTATCATTTAGCGGAATTTAAACATTTAGCGGTGATACAGAATCCTTTACACTTCTCCACTAGTCTTTAATCTTTGTTGGTTTGGTTTAAACATATTTTATTGCAACATTTACATTAGTTTGCAAAAGGGTTGGTCCACAAGTTCTACAACATTAGTTACGGCCCGTCCCTATACAGTGTGTTTACACAATTAATAGTATGGCAGTTTCACAATCATAAAACATTTTAAACGAAAAGTATAGGAAATGCATTATAGTCATCTTTGTTCAACGACCGGACGGATTGTGGACCCTATGATAATGCGTGCCAAAATCCTGAAAAGGTATTGCGACTTTTGATGTTTGTCTCCAATATGTTCGTATGGCGTAATGGTGTATTCTCGTGTTGCTCTGGCTCTGGCTTCTGTCATGTCACTGATAGCATCTTAATGTTGTCTGGTTGGTTAGAGCATATACTCTGACGGGGAGTTCTTTATTTACACTGTCTAGTTGGTTAGAGCATATACTCTGACGGGGAGTTCTTTATTTACACTGTCTAGTTGGTTAGAGCATATACTCTGACGGGGAGTTCTTTATTTACACTGTCTAGTTGGTTAGAGCATATACTCTGACGGGGAGTTCTTTATTTACACTGTCTAGTTGGTTAGAGCATATATCTGACGGGGAGTTCTTTATTTACACTGTCTGGTTGGTTAGAGCATATACTCTAACTGGGAGTTCTTTATTTACACTGTCTGGTTGGTTAGAGCATATATCTGACGGGGAGTTCTTTATTTACACTGTCTGGTTGGTTAGAGCATATATCTGACGGGGAGTTCTTTATTTACACTGTCACGATTAAATGGAATGACAATAGGATAACAGTGAGAGTTGGTGCTCTCTAGAACCTGGTTGAAAAAAACCCAGCTGACATTTTTCCACTAATCTTTCCAAAAGTGGTAGCACAATTCTCAACACTTTTATGTTGTTGATGTCATATGCCTAACCTATTTCTTATCCTTGAAACTGTTGTTTGTTTCGATACGTGTATCTGATGACTGTGGTTTTTGAACTCTACATTTCCTGTTCGTCTTTTACATCCACTTGAATACTAAGTCTATACGTCGAAAGTGATCGATTTATATATAAAAAGGCAACATATGTCCGCTGAGCACAATATACATTGAAATAATGTTTTAGTATCGTAATATAATATAAAATTTAACTTATTTAAAGAAGACATCCCATTATGTGTATTCCAATTAAAATTTCATGTACACTTTACAGCATTTAGAAAATGTGTCTATGAGACCCTACAATTTGGATAGAAAGACAGCAATATTGAAGAAGTGGGTCGTCTTACTGTGCTTGTTTGTAGTAACAGCACGCATGTGTTATGCGATGCATGGTTTCTGTGCGTGTTTTTGTTTGGTTGATTGAGGTCCTTGAATGCTGCATTTCCTCTTCGACTTTCATATTTGCATGTAGGATTTTATTTAATACAAAAAAGGAATCGATTATAGAATAAAATAATTGATGCATAATACGTTCATGTTAAGACTATACTTAAATAACTTAATTAATTGTTCATATCGTTTATGAGCTAGTAACAATATACCCTATAGCCTCGAATATAAAGGTGTAAAAGATATATACCGATAGCGAAACAATAGTGATAGCATGGACTATCTCTGTCTTGATATATTGCAATAAATGGCGTCTCCTCCATTTTCAGATGATGATAATTAACCGAAGATCTCAAGATACCTTTACAAGTTTGGAAATAAAGGGCTGACACTACACCTGGTAAAAAAGGAAGCTGGTCAATAATAATAATTTTAAAATTATTTTTGTCGACTACGCTGAAAATCCTACTTTGTTCAAATATAAAACAAATCGGTAACTACTGAAACTAATGTTTTTACAGTACCGCCAAGGGGCATTACTTAACCTTACTTTGATTGATTGTCTGTACATGACAGGCATGACAACTGAGACGTGTGCATCAATGTACCGTTACGATGGAATTAACAAGTTAACATGGTATACAGCCAGTAAGCATCGGTGGTTCAGTGGTAGAATGCTCGCCTGCCACGCGGGCGGCCCGGGTTCGATTCCCGGCCGATGCACATTTTTGCGCATGTGTATACTTATATATATATAGTCCGACTTTTATAACTACTTGTATTCTAAGATTGGAAGCTATGTTTATCTGTCCGACTTTTAAACCAACAATGATCTTTGTAATAATAACAAATCCAGTACAGACCCTACGGTCTTTCAAAGAAAATTTAATGAAATTAAGAAATACACTAACTTTCAACATATATACACAGACGGTTCTAAAGATGGAGATAAGGTAGCTGCAGCAGCTGCTGGTCATAAACACAACATAAAGAGTCGCCTGCCTGGCAAGGCCTCTATCTTTTTCAGCTGCACTTAAGGCAATCGAACTTGCCTTAAACTATATTCAGGAATCGGATGATGACCATTTTTTTTTTCTGATTCCCTTACATCCTTTCAAGCCCTGGGTAATATGCAACATGATAACGCAGTTTTGTTTCAACTTTTACAAAAATACAATTCTCTTATACATGTTATAGTTGATAATGTTATTATTTTCTGCTGGCTTCAAAGCCATCTAGAAATACTTGGTAATGATAGAGCTGATAGTGCTGCTAAAGCAGCATTAGGTTAACATATATCTAATGTCAAATCACCTTATACTTATTTTAAAAGTTGTATTAACACATATATTCGTAACTCTTGGCAAGTCGCTTGGGATTTGTCAGTTAAGAATAAACTCCATTCAATTAAACCTTTACTCGCAGAATTGCGTTCTTCTAGTAGACCCATTCGTCGAGAAGAAGTTGTCCTATCCCGGTGCAGGATAGGGCATACACGTTATACTCATACATCATTACGTGGGCCGAGTATTAACTTTCATACCCCATCCAACCCCTTTTCCAAGAAGCGAAAACGCGGTTGGCTGGGGTATGAAATAAAACCTTAACTTCGACTTAAAAAGTTTTCATATTGTAAAATTAAAACATTTGATATATAATTTTAAACAGGTTATCGCAATTTTTCAGTAAAACAATGTTTTTAAACTTGTTTTATTGTCGAAATATCCGTCAAATATAGTCATGATAAAACAAGCTTTCCCATCGCCATATGGAATTAAGGTGGTAACAAGTATTGGATATATTACATGGTGAGCAATTACCAGAATGTATACCCTGCTTTACACCGTTAAAGGTCAAACACATCTCGTTGGAATGTGTAGACTTTGACCCTATGCGTCCTACTATGTTAATACTAGGAAAAAGTTCTTTGATACTATAGATTGTGGTCTTGTTTCAGATTTCCTGAAAGAAATCAGACTGTATCTGTATATAAATCATTATAATATGTTCTTATATATATTTACTTGTTTATATACCCGTTGACGGCATTTGTTGATTTACATATATAGTTTATATTATTACCATATCATCCCTTATTTGTAAATAGTTTTATCTTTACATTAATTTTTAATTACTACTTCATTTCTTCATCTTTCATCCGTTTTTGAGCACAATATGACCTATTTATGTGTCGACGTGCCGTAAAACACCATTCATTCATTCTAAAACTGAAAGCTGCGTTTCCTCTCCGACTATTATACCTACTTGTATTCTAAGACTGAAATCTACGTTTATCGGTCCTGCAGTTGCGTTCAAGTTCCCTAAAAATGCTTTCCGTTTGCATTCATTTATCATATCATTATAATAAGATTTTGATTCTGAAGTCAGAAAAGTAAACTACATGCATAACCACTGAGACGACAGCCAGTCTACGTTCTTGAATAAATTCAGCGTTTATAAATGAAACTCTGCAATCATTTAAATGCCCGAAACTCCTTCCCGAACGCTTTTGCGTTCATTCGTGCAGCGTTTATCAATCGCAACATATCCTAATACATCACTATTCTATTGTTTTATCCCAAATTATATAGTTTATACCATGTATACAGCTCTTCAGTAAAGTGGCAGAGAACCACGGTAAGAGACTTGCTGTCTCTGCAACAACATGTAATTTTGTAAATAAAAGCGAATGTATTGTGGTAATTATCGACTCAATATCGTTAAAAATGAAAGCAATAGAAGTTATCCGCAAAAGCGACATGCATTTGCGTGAGTATGAAAAAAATGCAAACAAACAATTTGCATTTTTAGAAAGGCAAATGCCTTTTAAAACTGCATTTCAGTGGTTTTGTTCGTTTCAGTGTTCAGCGTAAAAAATGCATTCATCGTTAATTTTGCGTTGATAAAAATGCACTCTGCGTTCATTTTGCATTCAGTGTGTAGATCGTTAATTCTGCGTTCTAACTACGTTAATTCTGCGTTCTATCTACGTTCATTATGCGTTCTATCTACGTTCATTCTGCGTTCATTCTTCATTTGTTCTGCGTTCGTTCTGTATTTATTTGGGGTATTTAAACGCAACTGGGTCTGTACCTAATTGTATTCTAAGATTGAAAGCTACGATTCCTGTCCGACTTTTATACCTACTTGTCATGCTTGTATTGTAAGACTTATCAGATTTAAAATAATTGAAATAGTTGCGAATATGATTCAAATTTACATACTTATTTTTTAAATATTATTAAAGAACTGCATGGTATTATTTTATGACCCGCCACAAAAGTGGTTAGCGTTACCCTTGTACGTCCGTCCCTCCGTCCGTACGTACGTACGTACGGAAGGAATTACAAGTAAGTACATCTGCACACGTGTTTTCATCTACATGATATCAGTATGTTCCTGACAAAAGTAAGTGACAATGAGTTTTACATTTCAGTTTTTGATTAAGACTGTCTAAAATATTAGCCGCTGTAGAGATTTCAATCTTCTCACGTGTTTTCTTTCAGTATTTTCTAACCGTAGTTTGCTGACTATGTGAAATAATATTAAAGAACTGCATGATAATATTTTATGACCCGCCACGAAAGTGGTTAGTGTTACCCTTGTACGTCCGTCCATAATGAATTACAATTAAGTACAACTTCCGATTGTCGGAACTTAGTGACAGACCTGCTTCAATGTCTTATATTTAAGATTAAATAGGTTCTCATGTTCACCAGTCATTACGCATCGGTGGTTCAGTGGTAGAATGCTCGCCTGCAAAGAAAGAATTAAAAAACCTCAGAGTAAATGGGAAGAAATATTTGAAAATTTAAAGTCGAAACAAATGTATTTAATACTTTTTCCATGTACATGAGATACGAAATTAGGAGCATTTCAGTATAAATATTACCTTCCAATAAACTACTACACAAATGCATCAAGTACATTCAAGTCTTTGTGACTTCTGCAACATGCATGTGGAAACGCTTACACATCCTTTTTATGCCAGAGATTTTGGTCACAATTACAACAAATTCTACAAAGCAAAGGGTTTCAAATTACTTTTGATTTAACGACTGTATCATTTGGCCTAATATGTAAAAACAACAGAAACGCTTGTATTTTGAACTTTATTATTATTATTTCAAAATACTTTCTATACAGAATTTTTTTTATAAAATCATCCCTGATAGTGAATGCTTTATTAGATATTTGCATTATAGGAAAGATACTGAGGAAATTATTACATTCCCTAAGAACAAAATTGAACAACACAATGCAAAATGGAACTGTGTTGACATTTGGGAAATCAAATAGAGATAAAAGGTTAATTAGTAAGATCATTTTCCATAGATATACCTCTTACTATACTCCATAGATATACCTCTTACTATACACCATAGATATACCTCTTACTATGCTCCATAGATATACCTCTTACTTTACTCCATAGATATACCTCTTATTTACTCCATAGATATACCTCTTACTATACTCCACAGATATACCTCTTACATTTCTCCATAGATATACCTCTTATTTACTCCATAGATATATCTCTTACTATACTCCTTAGATATACCTCTTACTATACATCATAGATATACCTCTTTCTATACACCATAGATATTCATCTTACTATACTCCATAGATATACCTCTCACTTTACTCCATAGATATACCTCTTACTATACACCATAGATATACCTCTTAATATACTCCACAGATATACCTCTTACTTTACTCCATAGATATACCTCTTATTTACACCATAGATATACCTCTTACTATACTCTTTAGATATACCTCTTACTATAAACCATATACATACCTCTTACTATACACCATAGATATACCTCTTACTATACTCCATAGGTATGCCTCTTACTATACTCCATAGATATACCTCTTACTATACACCATAGATATACCTCTTACTATACTCCACAGATATACCTCTTACTTTACTCCATAGATATACCTCTTATTTACTCCATTGATATACCTCTTACTATACACCATAGCTATACCTCTTACTATACTCCACAGATATACCTCTTACTTTACTCCATAGATATACCTCTTATTTACTCAATAGATATACCTCTTACTATACTCCTTAAATATACCTCTTACTTTACTCCATAGATATACCTCTTATTTACTCCATAGATATACCTCTTACTATACTCCTTAGATATACCTCTTACTATACTCCATAGATATACCTCTTACTATACTCCTTATATATACCTCTTAATATACTCCATAGATATACCTCTTACTATACTCCATATATATAACTCTTACTATACTCCATAGATATACCTCTTACTGTACTCCTTAGATATACCTCTTACTATACTCCATATATATAACTCTTACTATACTCCATAGATATACCTCTTACTATACTCCTTAGATATACCTCTTACTATACTCCATAGATATACCTCTTACTATACTCCATATATATAACTCTTATTATACTCCATAGATATAACACTTACTATATATTATAGATATACCTCTTACTATACTCCATAGATATACTTCTTACTATACTACATAGATATACCTCCTAATATACTCCATAGATATACCTCTTACTATACTCCATCAATATAATTCTTACTGTACTCCATAGATATACCTCTTACTGTACTTCATAGATATACCTCTTACTATACTCCATAGATATACCTCTTACTATACTCCATATATATACCTCTTACTATACACCATAGATATACCTCTTACTATACTCCATAGACATACCTCTTACTATACACCATATATACATGTATACCTCTTACTATACTCCATAGATATACCTCTTACTATACCCCATAGATATACCTCTTACTATACTCCATAGACATAAATCTTACTATACTCCATAAATATATCTCTTACTATACTCTATAGATATAGCTCTTACTATATTCTACTTTTTTCTAACTCTTTATCATCTGCCTTTTCTCTCTATATATTTCTATTAAACTAAAGGTTTTCTTTTCAATACATTATTTTGTAATATATTGTTGAATATAATTTCATAATTATTGCTTTTGTAAATTATTGTATTGAAAATAAATAAAATGTTAAAAACAAGAATTATTCATCTTTGTGATTTTTCATGGTTTCTGTGCGTGTTTTTTGTTGACGGTGGTCCTTGAATGCTGCATTTCCTCTTCGACTTTCATATTTGCATGTAGGATTTTATTTTCATTATTTAAAAAGTCAGAATATAAAATGAATGAATGCTGTTTTACGGCACATCGGCACACAAATAGGTCATATTGTGCGCAAAAACTGATGAAAGATGACGAAATGAAGTAGTAATTAAACATTAATGTAAATATATAAAGATAATAAATACTGATAAAGGTGATCCTCTGATCCATAGATATACCTCTTATTTACTCTATAGATATACCTCTTACTATACTCCACATATATACCTCTTACTTTACTCCATAGATATACCTCTTATTTACACCATAGATATACCTCTTACTATACTCCTTAGATATACCTCTTACTATACACCATATACATACCTCTTACTATATACCATAGCTATACCTCTTACTATACTCCATAGGTATGCCTCTTACTATACTCCATAGATATACCTCTTACTATACACCACAGATATACCTCTTACTATACTCCACAGATATACCTCTTACTTTACTCCATAGATATACCTCTTATTTACTCCATTGATATACCTCTTACTATACACCATAGCTATACCTCTTACTATACTCCACAGATATACCTCTTACTTTACTCCATAGATATACCTCTTATTTACTCAATAGATATACCTCTTACTATACTCCTTAGATATACCTCTTACTATACTCCACAGATATACCTCTTACTTTACTCCATAGATATACCTCTTATTTACTCCATAGATATACCTCTTACTATACTCCTTAGATATACCTCTTACTATACTCCATAGATATACCTCTTACTATACTACTTAGATATACTTCTCAATATACTCCATAGATATACCTCTTACTATACTCCATAGATATACCTCTTACTATACTCCTTAGATATACCTCTTACTATACTCCATAGATATACCTCTTACTATACTCCATATATATAACTCTTATTATACTCCATAGATATAACACTTACTATATATTATAGATATACCTCTTACTATACTCCATAGATATACCTCTTACTATACTCCGTAGATATACTTCTTACTATACTACATAGATATACCTCTTAATATACTCCATAGATATACCTCTTACTATACTCCATCAATATAATTCTTACTGTTCTCCATAGATATACCTCTTACTGTACTTCATAGATATACCTCTTACTATACTCCATAGATATACCTCTTACTATACACCATAGATATACCTCTTACTATACTCCATAGACATACCTCTTACTATACACCATATATACATGTATACCTCTTACTATACTCCATAGATATACCTCTTACTATACTCCATAGATATACCTCTTACTATACTCCATAGACATAAATCTTACTATACTCCATAAATATATCTCTTACTATACTCTATAGATATAGCTCTTACTATATTCTACTTTTTTCTAACTCTTTATCATCTGCCTTTTCTCTCTATATATTTCTATTAAACTAAAGGTTTTCTTTTCAATACATTATTTTGTAATATATTGTTGAATATAATTTCATAATTATTGCTTTTGTAAATTATTGTATTGAAAATAAATAAAATGTTAAAAACAAGAATTATTCATCTTTGTGATTTTTCATGGTTTCTGTGCGTGTTTTTTGTTGACGGTGGTCCTTGAATGCTGCATTTCCTCTTCGACTTTCATATTTGCATGTAGGATTTTATTTTCATTATTTAAAAAGTCAGAATATAAAATGAATGAATGCTGTTTTACGGCACATCGGCACACAAATAGGTCATATTGTGCGCAAAAACTGATGAAAGATGACGAAATGAAGTAGTAATTAAACATTAATGTAAATATATAAAGATAATAAATACTGATAAAGGTGATCCTCTGAGAGCAACAGACATAATTAAGAGAATAAAGCAGCAGACTCGGTTTTATTGAGTCTGTTCGAGAGAAGTAATGAAAGAAACAACACTTCTCACGCCCCCTAGCACCGGCTACTTCAAAGTCACCTATATTGGGCTCGTTTGTCCCAAAGGACCAGTAAAAAATAACACATAAGGGATGATATGGCAGTAATATAAACTATGTATAATTAATATAAACTATGTATAATTGTAAATCAACAATTACGTACATGTTAAAAATATACTTAAATAACTTAATTAAATATGATTTGACATTGTTCAAATTGTGTATGAACATGATGAACTAGTAAATCTATCCTGTATTGTCTCCTATTTAAAGGTTTAAAATATATGATGATATTTAGCCGAAGATCTGAAGATACTTTTACAAGTTTGGAAATAAAATGCTGACACTACACCTGGTAAAAAAGGAAGCTGGTCAATAATAATAAATTATTTTTGTCGATTACTCTCAAAATCCTACTATGTTCAAATGTAGAATAGATCGGTATATTATTAAACTTATGTTTTTACAGTACCGCCAAGGGGCATTAATTAACCTTACTTTGATTTATTGTCTGTACATGACAGTGTGTGTGTGTGTTTGTATGTGTGTGTGTGTGTGTGTGTAGTTCTGAGGTTTAAAGTCCCTCCACCAACAAACACGTCAAGGTAGACTTGCCGCGACGGGCACAAAAGAGTCTGGACTGTTCTAGATGAGTGTGTTGGTTGATCTGGTGCTGCTGTGGTGCTGTGTAGTCGTCTCTGTTGATCGTATGTAGATGGTGTGTCGCTTTCGCTCTGTGTAATTGTCGCTGCGGCGGTGAAGTGTTGTCCGGCGTGACTGGTGGTGGCTCCTACATCCGCTAGGTGGTGCTGTACTACATCCGCTACTTGGATATGGTCGGGGTCTGTGTTTCGGGGCGACACCCATCACAAAATGGCTCCTGCGCTGCAAACATTATCAGATGGCTGCATGGATGAGTTTACCCATCTTCGGTTGTCAGACTACGGTCGAATGTAGGCCTCGGCGTCGATTCCTAACTATTACTATCTATGTACTTCTGCTGTGGGTTTATGATCTTAGCTTGGACCCGCGGACTTCTGTCTTTTCAACTTCCAAGTTCGTTCTACTGCCATCCGATGATGAATGCCGTGATGGGGGCGCAGGGGACATCCTCACTATCGGTCTGGTGACACTCATGATCTCCGCGAAAAAAACCATGAATGTCCCCAGTGCCCACTCTGCGACGTGCACGTGGTGAAGATATCAGGTGATCTGTACATGACAGGCATGACAACTGAGAATTGGACCAATGCCCTTAACAAGGTGGCATGAAATACTGTCAATAAGCATCGGTGGTTCAGTGGTAGAATGCTCGCCTGCCACGCGGGCGGCCCGGGTTCGATTCCCGGCCGATGCACATTTTTGCGTATGTCTCTACATATATATATATATATATATGTAGATATATAAGGGTGAGAAAATACATACATCTACAAAATACCTTTCAAAAAGCACTGAATTCCCGAGGGGATACGAAAATGTTGGAATAAATTAATAGATGCGGAAACAAAACATTTAACAGAGTAAAAATGTGAAGAAGATAACACAAACCCTACCTCAACTCAAAACCTAAAACCTAAAATCGATACTGCACAGTACGGGATCAGAGAAGTCATTTCACGTGCTTGAACCGCATAACTCAAACATAAATAATTGGTGTTGGAGGCAACGTAGTTCCCATTTTGCAAGCACGTGCAGATGCGCGGATTTTATAGTACTCTTTTTAGAAACACTAGTTTAAAGCTTATACTAGATGGCAAAGAAAACAAATCATATCAGAAGTCAGTTATTATGTCGGAGATTTATAAAACAATCGTGTTGACAGGTTTTATTGAGATATCATAGTCGGAAATCGCGGTACAAATGCGAAGATCGAAAAAAACTAGTTTTTGTTTTCTTCGAAATTGCCAATGTTTCAAAACGGGTACAAAAATTGTATATTCTTAAATATTGTTGAAATTGACAGGAGTCGAAGATCATTACCTGATCTACCTTTCTTGAAAATTTCTTATTTTTTCGTGAATATACATTTTGCGTGCCCGTTTTGAAAGCTGGTACCTGCATTTCACTCTTTCAGGGGCTATTCAAAATGGCGGCGACACAGAAAAACACACAGCCCAGGGCCAGTCAGTCGCACGCCACAAACCCACTTCTCCCTGGACAAATTAACATCATAATGTCACACAGTCACAGAAACTAAATATTGTGAATTGAACTGAACGTTTATAAATAGCTAAGGAATGTGCTAAAAATAGCTCACACATTCAAAGGTCAAATAATGCTGATCCGTGTACATACACAGATAGATCGTTTACACATACGGCCCGATTGACCGATGGATTATTTCAATTTATTTGCACTGGAGTAGAATTAAAACAGTGTTACAATCACGATCGTATACAATTCCAAGTTTTGCATGAGTGCGTAATTTACAAACTACAAACAAATAGATCTATTACAGTAGACAATGTAGAGAATTAAAATTGAAAAGTGGAACACACCAGCAAATGCCTGAAATGGGTCATGGCATTGTCTGCACTGTAGCCTATGTAAGTAAATACACTTTTAATTTCTGTATGACAAGTGTTTAACGTTGAAACATGTAAAACGGTGGTGGTTGATATATATTAACTTAATTCTGATAATTTTTTAGAACACATGAGTGATGAATAATTGATGAAAATGTAAGCCTTGAAAATCTACTATTTGTTCATGAATGCCACCTGTGACTTACATTTTGGACAGTATCATCTTCTGGAAAGCACCACTTTCAATTCCAGTTGTGTTTTAAGTAAAAATTTATGGAATGCTGACATTGTTAGCATTGAGAAAGTTGGACAGAGTTATTAATATTAAAAACAAATGAAACAATATCATATATGACTTGTTTTTTTCAGGTCTGCTAAAACTAAGTTAGCTAGAGGCAGTGTGCAGTATTACCATAGCCAGATTCAAGTCAAATTTCCCAGTCTCACAGTATAACTACATCAAGAGCCTTGTATTAGCCAGTATGTAGGTAAGCGCAGCTTCAAAAAATCTATGAATTTATCAATGTTTGTTCTTTGCAAAATATGTGGCATTGTGCACCAGTCCTGCACCACAGACATATTAATAATTTGTTATTAGGTCTGTGCCTGCACTTAGTCTCAGACTTTTTATACTAAAAATAAAAATGGTGTTTTACAGCACATCGACACATAAATAGGTCATATTGTGCTTAGTACATATGTAAAATTAAACAAACAAAATAAAAAAGGTCCCTGTATTACATCTAAATTATTAAACTTAACCAAGACCCCTATCCTCCAAGCACGATAAACAACCATAGATATTATTAATATATACATTAGTAAGAGTAAGACAGGTTCTCGAATTCCTATGTGTCATTTGGGGCGGCTCTAAATAAGGTATACCGGTAATAAATGTGTTGATTTAGCAGAAAACGATTGTTTTTAATTTTTTGTACATGTAAATAAAGTTCTTAATCTATAATCACTATTCATTTACATATTTCAGTTCTACAACTTGTTACCTATTTAAGTTGAAACAAAATATCATGTATGTCATTTTTATTTTCAGAGCCTGGAGTCCTGAGATGCTGGGAGTTAGCTGAAAATAGTTAGTGATGTCCCAATATATATGGGAGGATTTTATTGAAACAAGTAGTCACATATAACTTTTTACAACATTAACAACAGAAACAGAAATGCCGGTACTTTTTAAAAACGAACAAGAATAGTATATAATAACAAGATGGTGTACAATATTATTTTTTTTTTATGAATCATAAATCAGCAATACCTCATACGGACAGTACTAGCATCAACTTCAAGAAAAATATGTCTAGTAAGAGGATCACCAGTTCAGCCAGCACAATATCATATCAACATGCATATCCGACTGTTGACACAAGGTGGATCGTTGGCGACATTAACTGGATAGTTCATTGGAGTGGCTCAAAATAAGGGCTAATATGAAAATATAAATGTGTTTCTGTTAATCTGACCGGCCGTGCCCAATTTATTTATTGGATTAAAATGTTTTCTGAATTTTATTGGATTATATAAAAGTTTGTGGAATAACAGATGGCATGAGGAGTATATTATACAATTATGGACTTTTCAGCTGTTATACATGATGTGATATGCACCAAAAAAATCATTATTGACCAAGGCGATAGCCGAGGTCAATAATGATTTTTTGGTACATATCAACATCATGTATAACAGCTGAAAAGTCCATAACTGTTTTATTATATAACCCTCAATTTATCATATTGTTTTGATATTGACCAACTTAAAAGAAAACAGAGGACCACTCAAGGAACATTTCTGTACAGTTTGAGGTTATATTGACCAAGCAATTTAGGAGGAGATATTTTTAAAATGTTGAAACCGGACAGCAAAGAATCACGAAAGCTCACCATGAACACTTTATGTTATAGTGAGCTGAAAAAATATTGGTACGAGATATTTAACAATTTTCACAATTTATTAACATAGCACAAACTTGCTAAAAATATAAGATAACAGTAACAATGTGTAAAGTCACAGAGAATTTGACAGTTTATAACAATTAAACAATAGATTTTTTCAATAATATCACATCTCGGGACAGTTTATAACAATTAAACAATGGCAACAATAGATTATTTCAATAATATCACATCTCGGACAATTTAAAACAATTAAACAATGAGAGAAAAAAAAATCAATATTATCACATCTCGGACAGTTTATAACAATTAAACAATGAGAAAAATAGATTTTTCCAATTATATCACATCTCAGACATCACTGAAATTTTACACAAATTTTAAGATTTCAAACACAATCTTCAGACTAATTCGAAGTTCAACGATAACTGATTCACTTCCCAGGCCCATTGTAAAAATTGTAGTTGATTGTTACGTTGGCTGAAGCTCCCGATATAATAGGGGCTGGAAGAGACTGAACAGCATGACTACTTGACTGGTAATTTATCACTGAATCACGATTTGACTGGTAATTCATCACAGAATCACAACTTGACTGGCGACGGTTTAATTCATAGGATGGCTCAGGTAAGTTTTTCAGGATAGCATCAATCGGATCATTTGGGGCATTGAACTCCATCATAATATTATCAAATTGCGAGTTTGACAATGGCTCCAATGTTGAATTATCAATATCAAGAAAGTCAATATTTCCCAACACAGGTTCATCATTACACAAGTTTTCTGTTCTGGTGGCACAACTGTTTTACTGGAACTACCATGAACATCAAGCCCCAAACTCTTACTTATTGTGTGAGACATTGCTTTCTTGGTTTTCTGGTCAGTAAAACCAGTGTATGTCTTAAGACTAGACTCTGCCTTATGGCCAGTTACAGTCATAATGTGTCTTGATGGTATGTTTGCCGAGTCAAGAAGATGCACTGATGTGGCCCGCAGGCAGTGATTTGTGTATTTTCTGGATAACTGTGCCTTTTCACTAAGTGTTGACATCATGGACCCAAGTTTATTGTGTCCAATGCTCTGTTTACTGAAGTAATACCCTGCTGCGGTTGGTGATTTCAGAGGTTTAGGGAACAGATGGTTACAGCCAGGCGGCAACATTCGCTTGTACCTAAGAAATGTGGCGACAGGACATTTCTCGTCTTGACCTGAAAGCACAGAAACATGTATGAAATGGAGTAGTTAAATTCAATATTACAGTAGTCAGAAGGCAATTTCCTAATTTTATCCAGTTATTTGATTTTTAATTTTTATTTTGACAATGATGGGATTTGTATGATTTTTTCATAGCAGACATACCATAGTTATTTTGTTGTCATGTAATGAGTCAACACAACAACTACTCTTCATTGTTTAAATCTTTTATTCTTCTAAAATTTAACTTACTGGATATTTCATGCATGCTGGCTTTGGCTGTGTTTGTGTCAGACTGATGATTTTTCGTCTGCTCGTCTTTCTTGATGTAAATATACCGTGACCTTTCTGCATCCGTAGTAAGGGCAAAGTCGCTCACACACAATGTTCTGAAATAAACCATCGTACAAAATGTAAGAGATAAACATCAATTGAGTTTTTTAGAAAGGTAAGCTCAAAACTGTTCTAAATCTATACAAAATACACTTTTAATATGATTTATCATTTCAAGGCTAAAATTCATTTGTTCATTGATAGTTCAATTTTATCACAGCTTCCTGGGTATTCAACATTTAGCATTTATTACAGAATGTGGGTCACAAACTCACAACTAATAGTGCGGCGCTTTAACTTCGCTATTAAATTCTTGAATTTAGGAAAACAGTTAGGTGGAAATTCTTGAAACTGGGAGTTAATAGGTTTCGATATTAATTTGTTTATGATATATACACATTTCTAATTCTTTTCAATACATACCTCAAGTTTTCACGGCCACGTCGCCCAAAATGCAGCATTATGTCGAAAAACACTTTCTGCTGCAACATCTCAGGATCGAAAACGTCGAAGTAGTTGTAGACTTTGTGAAGGTCTTCCTGCTCTATAGGAGGGTGATGATCAACCCCACCGGCGCCTTGCCTCTTCAACTCAGCTGACATTGCCTGAAATGCCTTCTGTGACTTTGGGAAGTCAGACCCATTAACAATGTCATGATTTGTTAGATGCCTATTTATTCCATGTCTGATAGCACTGAATGAAGTCTTCTTATAAACTTTGCCACTCTGCTGTCGGAGTTCAACATAAAACTTGGCTAAACAATCGTCCAACTCGGAAACATTGTACCCTTCAATGTTCAAAGGCAGATTCTTCTCTTTCAAATACGCTTGAAACACATTCACTGCTTGCTTCGTAGCTTTCTTTGTGTTCAGTGCATCTTTATTCGCTATAATTATGTTCATTTCTGCCTCCGAAAGGTTCGCAAAGCGCGTTGGTGGCGGTTCACTTTCCATTTTGACAGATATTGTCGTTTGGAAACACAAATGATCAATGGAAGTCAAACGCTTGATTGCATTTAATCAATATCATCCGAACGAGCTTCGGAAGTTTCCGTGGTCATCGGAACGCGCCTCGGAAAATTCCGTAGCGTACGGATAAAGGCGAATGATATTAATAGGCGGCTCGTGGGATTCCCCGGTCTTCCCCTGTTACTATTTATAAAACTGGTCAATATCAGAAAAAAACAGGTCAATATCGCTAGATATTTTTTCTAAAAAATTACTTTTTAGCCAATGAAAACGCGTCTATTTATAGGTTATATAATAATACCGGTTATACCCAGAAGAAAAGTGAGTGGTCTTCCTCACCAAAAAAATAACAAACAGATACATGTATATATATAACCCCACATATGTTCAAATTGGCTTGCACCATATAAACAATTACATATTAAAGGGACATGCAGCAATCTTCTTTTTTTTAAACTCCAAAATGTTATAACTTATAATTTAAATATATGCAAGCGGGTGTAAAGTGAAAATAAATTATTGATTAATCAATCGAGGTGCACATTTTAATGCTTGATAAAAACTTGATAAATGCTGTGTGTCCCTTTAATAAATAAAAACAATTATTGTATGATGCAATTTAATTTGTTATGTAATACCCTTTATATTTGGGATGTTTTGATGTAAATATTTGAAATAAATTGTTTTAAATCAAATAAATAATTCATTTTGATATCCGACTTGTTACATATTTTTTACTTAGTCATGAAAGATAATATTTAAGGCCTTAATATGTACCTTAAATGTTTATTGTTTACCATTGAAAGGTGAGGCGGCATATGGTGTTAGTTATCTGTGCGTCTATATCCTTCCACAGTTTTTAACCAATCTTTTCGAAACTTTACATGATCTTTATCTATGATGTCTAGAGGAGCATATCGATTTTGCATCAAAATAAAATTTATTTATGAATATATATTCTTGCATAGTACAATTTTCCACGGATTGTTTTCAGTGCGTTCATTCAAGTCCCATGGACATATTGAGTTATGGAGATGTTCGGTTGCCTTTTTATATTTGTATACATTCTCATCTTCACCTCTCACCGCTGCGGGATCAATTCCCACTGGGAGCTCAACTTGTAGGTGAGAAAGTGTCGATTCTTACAGATAGCAGTAAGTACACAGTACTGGTTCTACCCAGGAAATATGGCCTAAAATGTGCTATAATGACATAAAACACAATTCAACTTTAAAAATATAAAGTTAAAAAAATGGCCTTCTTTATTTTCCTTCGATGCTATCAGTATAAGTATTACGACAGTGTTTCTGTCTGATAAAAAATTCATCTTAGGTTTCAACCGACAAATGGTCTATATTTAAACTATTATACAAGTAAGATGGGGCCCTCAAACCCTTTTATGTGTGGGTGATATACTCCACGGTTGATTCATGATACTAGCATGGGACAGCTATAGTACATATGACAGTGCTGAGTGCAGTTGCGGATGAATTGAATTGAATATTTAACGGCTCATCAACACAGTACAGGTTATTTAGAGCCGCCTCAGAGAGAGGGGAAGGATACATAGGAATCCGGGAACCGTGCACTACTCTTATAAGCGAACAGATTCCTATGGTTCTTTAACATGCTCGGATGATAGACCTATACGCGGGACCACCCTGTTTACGTCCCCATCCGACGGATGAGGCTAAGGGATGTGTCTTGCCCAAGAACAGACCGACAAAACTCAGTGGCACCACCTCCGGTTACAAATCCGCTGCGCTACTGACTGCGCCAAGTTGCGGATGACAATTAGACACTGGACAGTCTAGTCAAAAACCAGGGAGTACGTTATATAACGTACTCCCTGCAAAAACACAGCACAATATATTATCTGAATATGTTTAAGAATGTACTGTATGCTTGGAAGAGCTTTCAAAAACAGACTAGCTTTCATGATTTTAGTTGGGGTGGGATGGGGCGCATCCTTTTAAATCTCAGTTCAGATGCCCTCCCCCTCCTTCTCTCCATCCCAACTCCCATCTTGAACAGTAGCGATTGTTACGTAAACTTTCCACATATGAGAGGGTGCCCAATACTACCCGCTCCATCGAATATGCGCCTGCAGTTCTTGCGAGGTCAGTCGAGTCAAAATTACAGTTAAATCAAACAATTCGTATTTTCGTGTACTTTTGATAAAGAAATAACATGCTTTTCGTGATATGCAGCAAAATTCATGTAATGTGTGAGCTAAAACAACAATTCAAGTATCTCCTCGTACTTTATTTAACAAAAAACACACGGTTGTTGTCATTTTAATCGTATTCTAAAAATGGCATCTTTTAGAGTGATCGCCCCTCGCTTCGACATTTTACAAGGCGGGTCTGCATTTATCACGCAGTAGAGCTTCTAAAAAAAAAGTCGGTACAGACGAAAATCACGAAACCTAAAGGGGAAATGAAATTTCATGATCAAAAATTGTCACAATTTTCCAAATTATGCGTTTTAAAAAATTCAAAATGGCGGACATTTTTTTTTTTTTGACGTTGCCGAAAGTTGACGTACTACTTTTCGTTGTCAAGCGTGGTTGCGATATTTGAAAGATGTAGGAAAATATCAAGGCTGCTCCCGTACTGGCAGGATGAAGTATAAAGCAACTCCAAATCTAATAAAAAACAATGAATAGGGCTAAACAAATTAAATTCAATAAATGGAGATATTTTGATCAAGGGAAGTAACAAAAGTACTAATAATAGAACATTGCTAGTTGGATGAAAGTAAAATTGTACGCTGACATTGTACGCTGACCCACGGACACACACCAGTACCTTCTGCCCAACAGTTGCCACCCTAAAAACTGCTGCAAGAACATACCGTTCAGTCTTGCTCTTCGTATCAGACGAATATGTTCAAACACCAATACATTCGAAATCAGAGCAAGCGAACTTTCGGAGCACCTTACAAGGCGAGGTTACTGCAAGACAGACATTGTCAATGCAATAGACAAAGCACCCTCAACAGAAAAGAACTCCTTGAATACCAGTCGAAGACAAACAGTTCAGAGCAAACTTTACCTTTCGTACTTACATACCATCCTGACCTTCCCAATGTGAAACAGATTATTAATAAACACTGGTCACACATAGAGGAGTCAGAACGTCTGAACAAAATGCTGCCTAGAAAACCCATTATTGCGTACAGGAGACCTAAAAGTCTCCGCGACATCATTGTTGCAGCCAAGTTGAAACCCGACTCCAATACTCAGACCACAGGACAGTCATGCCCTTGCCATACATCGAGATGTCATTCTTTTAAATACATGTCTCCCGCAAACTATTTCTTATCTTCACTCGGTGCCAAAAACACAATCAAAAGTGTCACAAACTGCAAATCCGCAAACGTCATCTACTTAATGACGTGCTTGATTTGCAAAAAAAACAGTATGTCGGTGAAACAAAGCAGGCGTTAAACCTCCGATTTGACCTTCAATTCTTTATTCACTTAGGTTCATACATATGAAAAGCATAAGCAACAGTTACAAAATACATTTATATCAATGGCGACAGATCATCAAATATAATTCTAAACACGTGTACATCAGGAAACGACTATATACAAACTATCTAACAGTGCAGTTTATGGATTTTTAACCAAAATATGAGTACCCTAAATAATATATTAGATGTTACACTATTATTATTATAAATAACCAAAATATGAGTACCCTAAATAATATATTAGATGTTACACTATTATTATTATAAATAATAATAATAATAATAGTGTAACATCTAATATATTATTTAGGGTACTCATATTTTGGTTAAAAATCCATAAACTGCACTGTTAGATAGTTTGTATATAGTCGTTTCCTGATGTACACGTGTAAAAATAATAATAATAATAAAATAACAATAATAATATAATATAATAATAACAATAATAATTGTTTTGTAAACATCGTTTCAGATAATTGTATAGCATGTTTATGTCTTTATAAGAAAATCAAAAAATCAAAGTTAACAGGTTTTTAAACTAGTTTCGTATTTCTGCAGCCCTACCGAAACGAAATGTAGAGCGCATTTTGTCAGTGTTATACATGTTTTGACCAAAGATGCACCGTTCTACCGAAACGAAATGTAGCACTGTGTTTGGTCATCTTTATTTAAATGTCTTAAGGAAGTTATTATAATCATGATAATCTTACATTCTTTATTATTTTATCCATGAATAAACTAAATTTGTGTTGTTCCGCATACTTTTCAACTGATAATAATGATGTGAATTTCAGAATATTAGGGCGATTATAATAGAATTTATTTATATATTTCTTCCTCATTTTACTAAATTCAGGACTAATTAAAAGATAATGAAATTCATCACCTATATCATTGCAATTTACTCATTTTCTTTCGTTTACGGGTACCCCTCTCCACCTCCCTACTTCAATAGGCAAACGATGATTTCTAGTTATAAAAGCCATAAATCGTTTGCATAAAACGTCAGGCAATAGTTTTATATAGTTACTTTGTCTAAAATCTGTTTTTAACAGTTTATACATATTAGTGTCTGATGTTCTATCAATTTCGGCCCTCCATTTTTGAATAAAAATATCTTTTAACATTTGATAACAAGACTTAATCATCCACTTTGAATTTGCAAACATCTGGCTATCCCAGATTCCCGAATAACCAGAAGAACATAGAATATCTTTCAAATTGTCCATCCATGCTGATTTTACTTTTCTAGATATATACAAATCGTGTAATAGCGAATACACCATGGATGATAGCTTATAACTCTCATTTCTATTAATATTTTCTATTAGTTTGGACCAATAAACAATAATTTTGCTTTTTATGTCTATAGATAAAGGACGAATTCCAGTCTCTTCATATACCATATAAGAAGGAGTTGATTTCTTAAGATTAAAAATGAATTTTAAAAATTTAAGCTGCACTCTTTCTATTACGTCAATATTACCAACACCCCAATTTTCAAGAATTATTCATCTTTGTGATTCTTCATGGTTTCTGTGCGTGTTTTTGGTTGACGTTGGTCCTTGAATGCTACATTTCCTCTTCGACTTTCATATTTGCATGTAGGATTTTATTTTCATTATTTAAAAAAAATATATATATATAATGAATGAATCCTGTTTTACGGCATGTCGATACACAAATAGGTCATATTGTGCGCAAAAACTGATGAAAGATGAAGAAATGAAGTAGTAAATAAAAATTAATGTAAATATATAAAGATAAGACTATTTACAAATATGGGATGATATGGCAGTAATATAAACAATGTATAATTGTAAATCAACAATTACGTACATGTTAAAAATATACTTAAATAACTTAATTAAATATGATTTGACATTGTTCAAATTGTGTATGAACATGATGAACTAGTTAAACTATCCTGTATTATCTCCTATTTAAAGGTTTAAAAGATATGATGATATTTACCTGAAGATCTAAAGATACTTTTACAAGTTTGAAAATAAAGTGCTGACACTACACCTGGTAAAAAAGGAAGCTGGTCAATAATAATAATCAATTATTTTTGTCGAATACGCTCAAAACCTACTATGTTCAAATGTAGAATAGATCGGTATATTATTAAACTAATGTTTTACAGTACCGCCAGGGGGCATTAATTAACCTTACTTTGACTGATTGTCTGTACATGACAGGCATGACAACTGAGACGAGACGTGAACCAATGCCCTTAACAAGGTGGCATGAAATACAGTCAATAAGCATCGGTGGTTCAGTGGTAGAATGCTCGCCTGCCACGCGGGCGGCCCGGGTTCGATTCCCGGCCGATGCACATTTTTGCGCATGTCTCTACATATATACACTTAACGAAACTTCTAACGCTACCTTTAGTTATTTTAGGATTTCTTAAAGTCTGCTTTTTTGATTTTCTTGAAATTTGGCGGCAGGGTAACGCTCCTATTTACGATACATATTTCCGCAAAATATGAAGAAAAAAAAGATCTGTTTTTGAGATACAGCCCATCAAGAGAGATAACCTCAAATTCAAAAGTCGCAAAATGCGGAAATTTTGCCAATCGCGCATTTGTATCATGTTGATGTTCATGGCGTTGATGCTACTACATGTATGTAGCGTTTATCCTTAATTTAATTCACCTCTGTATTACACTTGTATTAGAAGAATGGCACATTATTTAAAATAATGATTTGCGTGCAATGTACAGTGTCATCACGCATCTTGAATCACGGATTAGTCGTCGGTTTATTTGCTTGTGAAAACAGCGCGATGGTTCAAAATCAAAGCATGCTGCACGTGGAACTTGAGCTTCCGAGTTATATAACGGAAATGGTTGTTTTATAATTCCCTAATAGTAGGAGATTAGCAAGTGAATCATACGTACAAGAAAAAATGGTTAGACTATCTATTGAGCAAAGGGCACGCGTTGTTGGTTTGATAGAGGGAGGTGCGACTTATAGGCAGGTCAGTAAAACATCTTTTTTATTCCTTGATAAGATATTTATTTATTTGTCCATAAACCATTTTACGACGAAATTTGTTTCGTGAATTCTATCCCTGGTCATTGGATTTCAGGTTGCCGCAATAATGAATGTCCACAGAATCAGTGTCATACGCTTGATGATCAAGTATCGTCAAACAGGATCAGTCCGAGACCGACTCAGGCAGCCACGTGGTCGCGTCACAACCAGACAACAAGATAACAATATCATTAATCAGCACCTACGTAACAGGAATCGACGAGCTACGGATACGTCAATGGCGACCATAGGATCACACGACCGACCAATCAGTGCTGCGACTGTGCGCCACAGATTACGTCAACATGGACTACGATGCCGAAGACCCTTCTACGGAATTGTGCTCACAGCTCGCCACAGACGCAATAGACTTCAATAGGCGCGTCGGCACGTGCGGTTTACGAGAGCCGACTGGGCATCAATCCTGTTCACGGATGAATCAAGGTTTAATTTATTCGACAAAGACGGCCGTCATCGTGTGTACATAAGACGGAATTAACGTTTTACGGACAACTGTAACATTGAGAGGAACAGATTTGGTGGCGGTTCAGTAATAATTTGGGGTGGCATTTCCATGAATACCAAAACCGCGGGTGTAATGATAAATGGTAACTTAAACGCAGCACGATATCAAAATGAAATCCTGATCCCTCTGTGTATTCCACATCTACAGACTAACCGTCGAATGCGTTTGATGCAGGATGGAGTGCCATGCCATACAGCGCGAGCCACGCAAGCAACTCTTCGTGCACATAGAATTAACGTGCTGCCTTAGCCACCTTGTTCCCCGGACCTCAATCCGATTGAACACATTTGGGATGTTATTGGTAGGGCTGGGCGGTCCAGGAGGCCTCTCAATCTGAGACAACTAGGGCAGTTTGTACTAGAAGAATGAAATCGTGTGCCACAGCGCGTCTGTAGCGATTACGTTTTGTCCATGCGTAGCCGCTGCAGAGCTGTGATTGCTTCTAATGGTGGTCACACCAGGTATTAGGACTTTGTTATATTAGGACTTTGCCTACAGAACAGACTGATGCTAGACTGATGGAGACTGTTAAGTTAACAAA
Source organism: Cyrtodaria siliqua (assembly GCA_037043455.1). NCBI lineage: Eukaryota > Metazoa > Mollusca > Bivalvia > Adapedonta > Hiatellidae > Cyrtodaria > Cyrtodaria siliqua. The sequence continues at coordinate 53,685 of JAWPHD010005092.1, forward strand.
ACATAAAATGTGATTCAAATTGTGTTTTTATTGTTTTAAGTGAAATGAAATATCAAAAACTTTATCCATTTTCTTATGCTATTTGTTTTCAATAATCCAGTGTTGATCTAAACACGTCATTGGTGTCGCAATTAAGTTTCAACAGTTTACATATTAAATGTATAGTTTTGTCTTATTAGATTGTTGATATTGTTATACATGTTGTTGTAATTCTGAATCCCAGTAAAAGTACAGAGGTGAAGTAAAACATTTCAATATTTAATTATGACTCAAAACGGCATTGCGCCGATACAAATGTGCGATTGGTAAATTTTCCGATATTTGCGACTTTCGGTTTTGGGGGTTATCTCACTTGATAGGTTGTATTTCAAAAAACACTTAATAATTTGTTCTCAAATTTTGATGACATATTTTAGACATATTTGCACATTACTGTAGAAATATTCAGGAATATCCACTGAGAATATTTCGAGAAAATAAACAATAACTAAAGGTAGCGTTAGAAGTTTGGTTAAGTGTATATATCCGGCCGATCACATTTTGCGCATGTCTTGATGCACATTTATGCACATGTCTCTACCTATATATATATATCCTCCAGATGCACAATTTTACGCATGTCTCTACACATATACATAGATATAGTCCGACATTTATACCTACTTGTATTCTAAGATATCTGTCCGACGTTTATACCTACTTGTATTCTAAGATATATACCTACTTGTATTCTAAGATATCTGTCCGACGTTTATACCTACGTGCATGTATTCTAAGATATCTGTCCGACGTTTATACCTACTTGTATTCTAAGATATCTGTCCGACGTTAATACCTACTTGTATTCTAAGATATCTGTCCGACGTTTATACCTACTTGTATTCTAAGATATCTGTCCGACTTTTGTACATACTTGTATTCTAAGATATCTGTCCGACGTTTATACCTACTTGCATGTATTCTAAGATATCTGTCCGAAGTTTATACCTACTTGTATTCTAAGATATCTGTCCGACGTTTATACCTACTTGTATTCTAAGATATCTGTCCGACGTTTATACCTACTTGTATTCTAAGATATCTGTCCGACATTTATACCTACTTGTATTCTAAGATATCTGTCCGACGTTTATACCTACTTGCATGTATTCTAAGATATCTGTCCGAAGTTTATACCTACTTGTATTCTAAGATATCTGTCCGACGTTTATACCTACTTGTATTCTAAGATATCTGTCCGACATTTATACCTACATGTATTCTAAGATATCTGTCTGACGTTTATACCTACTTGTATTCTAAGATATCTGTCCGACATTTATACCTACATGTATTCTAAGATATCTGTCCGACGTTTATACCTACTTGTATTCTAAGATATCTGTCCGACATTTATACCTACATGTATTCTAAGATATCTGTCCGAAGTTTATACCTACTTGTATTCTAAGATATCTGTCCGACGTTTATACCTACTTGTATTCTAAGATATCTGTCCGACATTTATACCTACATGTATTCTAAGATATCTGTCCGACGTTTATACCTACTTGTATTCTAAGATATATACCTACTTGTATTCTAAGATATCTGTCCGACTTTTGTACCTACTTGTATTCTTAGATATCTGTTGGACGTTTATACCTACTTGTATTCTAAGATATTTGTTGGACGTTTATACCTACTTGTATTCTAAGATATCTGTCCGACGTTTATACCTACTTGTATTCTAAGATATCTGTCCGACGTTTATACCTACTTGCATGTATTCTAAGATTGAAAACTACGTTTATCTGTCCCTTTTATACCTATTTGCATTCTAAGACTGAAACCTACGTATTCTAAGACTGAAATCTACGTTTATCTGTCCGACAGTTGCGTTCAAGTTTCACAAAAATGCATTCCGTTTGCATTTATTTATCATGTCAAATAGTGTGCATGAAGTCCCCTTTGAATTATTGGCTTCAAATATAAGTGGTGGTTCAGAGGTGTTTAGAAAAAGACTGACAAACATTTTTAGGATATAAGATTTTGATTCTGAATACAAAAAAAGTAAACTACAAGCATAACCACTGGGTCGACAGCCAGTCTACGTTCTTGAATAAATTCCGCTTTTATAAATGAAACTCTGTAATCATTTAAATGCCTGAAATTCCTTCCTGAACGCCTTGCAGCGTTTAACAATCGCAGCATATACATCAAAACATCACTATTACATTGTTTTATCCCAAATCATATAATCCTTAAAGTTTATACAGCTATTCAGTAAAGTGGCAGAGAAAGACGGTAAGAGACTTCCTGTCTCTGCAATAATATGTAATTTTATAATTAAAAGCGAATGGATTGTGGTAATTATCGACTCAGAGGTTAAAAATGAAAGCAATAGAAGTTATCCGCAAAAGCGACATACATTTGCGTAAGTATGAACAAAATGCAAACAATTTGCGTTTTTATAAAAGCAAATGCATTTTTAAAACTTCATTTCAGTGGGTTCGTTTCAGTGTTGAGCGTAAACAATGCATTGATCGTTCATTTTGCGTTGATAAAAAAGCACTCTGCGTTCATTTTGCATTCAGTGTGTAGATCGTTAATTCTGCGTTCTGTCTACGTTAATTCTGCGTTCTATCTACGTTAATTCTGCGTTAATTCTGCGTTCTATCTACGTTAATTCTGCGTTCATTCTACGTTCTATCTACGTTCATTCTGCGTTCATTCTTCATTTGTTCTGCTTTCGTTCTGTATTTATTTGGGGTATTTGAATGCAACTGGGTCTGTACCTAATTGTATTCTAAGATTGAAAGCTACGATTCCTGTCAGACTTTTATACCTACTTTTATACCTACTTGTCATGCTTGTAATCTAAGACTGGTCAGATTTAAAATAATTTATTTAAATAGTTTCGAATATGATTCAAATTTACATACTTTTTTAAAATATTATTAAAGAACTGCATGGTATTATTTTATGACCCGCCGCAAAAGTGTTTAGTGTTACCCTTGTACGTCCGTCCGTCCCTCCGTCCGTACATACAGAAGGAAGGAATTACAAGTAAGTACATCTGCACACGTGTTTACATCTACATGATATCAGTATGTTCCTGACAAAAGTAAGTGACAATGAGTTTTACATTTAAGTTTTTGATTAAGACTGTCTAAAATATTAGCCGCTGTAGAGATTTCAATCTTCACACGTGTTTGCTTTCAGTCTTTTCTAACTGCAGTTTGCTGGCTACAGAGAAATGATGAACTGATTTATTTTTTCTGCAGTATATGTCTGCTCTCTTTTGGAATTGGTTTGTTTTAACCGATTATCGTATAAAGAAAATAACGCATTGAATTAATATTTTAGTTCATCGAAATTTATTGAAACTCTAGACTTGTACAATTTAGGTTTTTTTAAGTTGTATACGCCTATCGTTTCATTGCTTAACTCTTCGACGTTCCTATTAGTTTGTTGCATATATCGTCTTATTCGAATGAATTGTCGAGTTGGAAAAGCTTAAAAGTATTCCGGAGTTTTATGGTTATGATCGATTTCCCGATCCCTCCGTCACTAAGTTGTCATGCTTACCATGATATTACAGCTCCTCCCAGAACACGTTGAGATATATCTGGAATATTACGCGGAATTTTGAGTATATAACATGTATAACAGTATAGTATAGATAATTTTTTGATTATGCGTTTCTTTTTCCTTTCAGTATATGTATCGACCGTTGAATTTTCGTTGTCAGATTAACTTCACAAATACTGCTACATAGCGGTAATTTATATTGGAGTTCATTTTCGTTCTTTTTAAATAAAAAAATCATAGAATAACATAAGTGATGCAGTATACTGATATATTATAAATATACTAAACATAACTTGTGTTGAATTATTAAATATGATTTGTGATTGTTCGAATTGTGTATACACTAGTGACACTATCCTATATTGTCTCGAATATAAAGATGTACAATATATATTCGGATAACGAATGAATATTCATAGCATTGACTATAATTATACATGTATTTCATTTATATTAGTACCATCAATAAATGACGTCTATATTTTCAGATGATGATGATGCTATTTGCAGCAGATTTGAAGATGGTTTTACAAGTTTGGGAATACAGGGCGTACAATTCAACTGGTAACATGAAATTGGTGATTAATTTCGTCTAACGTACTAAATAATCCTATCACTTCAAACTTAGCAAAGATAGATAAATGAAACGTATGTGTTTACACTGCTGCTAATGAATAGATATTAACTTACTTTGAATGATTGTCGGAACTTAGTGAAAGACCTGCTTCAATGTATTATATTTAAGATTAAATAGCATCTCATGCTCTACAGTCAGTACGCCTCGGTGGTTCAGTGATAGAATGCTCGCCTGCATTTTTTTAAAAAAAACTCAGAGTAAATGGGAAGATATATTTGAAAATTTAGAGTGGAAACAAATTTATTTAATACTTTTTCGATGTACATTAGATACGAAATTAGGAGCATTTCAGTATAAATATCTTACTCGAATTTTACCTTCCAATAAACTACTACACAAATGCCACTAGTAAATACCAGTATTTGTGACTTTTGCAACATGCATGTGGAAACGATCACAAATCTTTTTAGGGAATGTCATATATTCCAGAGATTTTGGTGACAATTACAACAAATTCTACAAAGCAAAGGGTTTCAAATTACTTTTGATTTAAAGACTGTATCATTTGGCTTAATATGAAAAAACAACAGAAACGCTAGTATTTTGAACTTTATTATTATTATTTCAAAATACTTTCTATACAGAAACAATTATTATGTTATAAAACCATTCCTGATATTGAATGCTTTATTAGATATTTGTATTATAGGAACGATACTGAGGAAAGTATTGCATTCTCTAAGAACAAAATTGAACAACACAATGCCAAATGGAACTGTGTTGACATTTTCAGAAGTAAAATAGAGATAGAAGGTTAATTAGAAACGATCACTTTCCATAGATATACATCTTACTATACTCCATAGATATACCTCTTATTATACTCCATAGATACTCCATATATATACCTCTTACTATACTCCATATATATATAACTCTTACTATACTCCATATATATAAGTCTTACTTTACTCCATATATATACCTCTTACTATACTCCATATATATAACTCTTACTATACTCCATATATATATAACTCTTACTATACTCCATAGATATACCTCTTACTATACTCCATATATATATAACTCTTACTATACTCCATATATATAACTCTTAATATACTCCATATATATAACTCTTACTATACTCCACAGATATACCTCTTATTATACTCCATAGATATACCTCTTACTATACTCCATAGATATACCTCTCACTATACTCCATAGATATTCCTCTTACTATACTCCATAGATATACCTCTTACTATACTCCATAGATATACCTCTTACTATACTCCATAGATATACCTCTTACTATACTCCATAGATATACCTCTCACTATACTCCATAGATATTCCTCTTACTATACTCCATAGATATACCTCTTACTATACTCCATAGATATACCTCTCACTATACTCCATAGATATTCCTCTTACTATACTCCATAGATATACCTCTTACTATACTCCATAGATATACCTCTTACTATACTCCATATATATAACTCTTACTATACTCCATAGATATACCTCTTACTATACTCCATAGATATACCTCTTACTATACTCCATAGATATACCTCTTACTATACTCCATAGATATACCTCTTACTGTATTCATACTATATTCTACTTTTCTCTATCTGTTTATCATCTACCTTTTCTCTCTATATATTTCTATTACACTAAACATTTTCTTTTCAATACATTATATTGTAATATATTGTTGAATATAATTTCGTAATTATTGCTTTTGTAAATTATTGTATTGAAAAGAAATAAAATATTAAAAACAAGAATTATTCATCTTTGTGATTTTTCATGGTTTCTGTGCGTGTTTTTGGTTGACGTTGGTCCTTGAATGCTGCATTTCCTCTTCGACTTTCATATTTGCATGTAGGATTTTAGTTTCATTATTTAAAAAAAGAACGAAAATATAATGAATGAATGCTGTTTTACGGCACGTCGACACACAAACATGTCATATTGTGCGCAAAAGCTGATGAAAGATGAAGAAATGAAGTAGTAAATAAAAATTAATGTAAATATATAAAGATAAAATTATTTACAAATAAGGGATGATATGGCAGTAATATAAACTATGTATAATTGTAAATCAACAATTACGTACATGTTAAAAAATATACTTAAATAACTTAATTAAATATGATTTGACATTGTTCAAATTGTGTATGAACATGATGAACTAGTTAAACTATCCTGTATTGTCTCCTATTTAAAGGTTTAAAAGATATGATGATATTTAACCGAAGATCTGAAGATACTTTTACAAGTTTGGAAATAAAGTGCTGACACTACACCTGGTAAAAAAGGAAGCTGGTCAATAATAATAAATTATTTTTGTCGAATACGCTCAAAATCCTACTATGTTCAAATGTAGAATAGATCGGTATATTATTAAACTAATGTTTTACAGTACCGCCAAGGGGCATTAATTAACCTTACTTTGACTGATTGTCTGTACATGACGGGCATGACTGAGACGTGAACCAATGCCCTTAACAAGGTGGCATGAAATACAGTCAATAAGCATCGGTGGTTCAGTGGTAGAATGCTCGCCTGCCACGCGGGCGGCCCGGGTTCGATTCCCGGCCGATGCACATTTTTGCGCATGTCTCTACATATATATATATATCCGGCCGATGCACATTTTGCGCATGTCTTGATGCACATTTATGCGCATGTCTCTACCTATAGATATATATATATATATATATCCTCCCGATGCACAATTTTACGCATGTCTCTACACACATATATAATTATATATACATAGATATAGTCCGACATTTATACCTACTTGTATTCTAAAATATCTGTCCGACGTTTATACCTACTTGTATTCTAAGATATCTGTCCGACGTTTATACCTACTTGCATGTATTCTAAGATTGAAAGCTACGTCTATCTGTCCCCTTTTATACATATTTGCATTCTAAGACTGAAACCTACGTATTCTAAGACTGAAATCTACGTTTATCTGTCCGACAGTTGCGTTCAAGTTTCACAAAAATGCATTCCGTTTGCATTTATTTATCATGTCAAATAGTGTGCATGAAGTCCCCTTTGAATTAGTGGCTTCAAACATAAGTGGTGGTTCAGAGCTGTTTAGAAAAAGACTGACAAACATTTTTAGGATATAAGATTTTGATTCTGATTACAAAAAAAGTAAACTACAAGCATAACCACTGAGTCGACAGCCAGTCTACGTTCTTGAATAAATTCAGCGTTTATAAATGAAACTCTGCAATCATTTAAATGCCCGAAACTCCTTCCTGAACGCCTTGCAGCGTTTAACAATCGCAATATATACATCAAAATATCACTATTACATTGTTTTATCCCAAATCATATAATCCTTAAAGTTTATACTGCTATTCAGTAAAGTGGCAGAGAAAGACGGTAAGAGACTTCCTGTCTCTGCAATAACATGTAATTTTGTAACTAAAAGCGAATGGATTGTGGTAATTATCGACTCAATCAGGTTAAAAATGAAAGCAATAGAAGTTATCCGCAAAAGCGACATGCATTTGCGTAAGTATGAACAAAATGCAAACAATTTGTAAAACTTCATTTCAGTGGTTTTGTTCGTTTCAGTGTTGAGCGTACAAAATGCATTTATCGTTCTTTTTGCGTTGATAAAAAAGCACTCTGCGTTCATTTTGCATTCAGTGTGTAGATCGTTAATTCTGCGTTCTATCTACGTTCATTCTGCGTTCGTTCTGTATTTTTTTGGGGTATTTGAATGCAACTGGGTCTGTACCTAATTGTATTCTAAGATTGAAAGCTACGTTTCCTGTCCGACTTTTATACCTACTTGTCATGCTTGTATTCTAAGACAGGTCAGATTTAAAATAATTTAAATAGTTGCGAATATGATTCAAATTTACATACATTTTTTAAATATTATTAAAGAACTGCATGGTATTATTTTATGACCCGCCACAAAAGTGGTTAGTGTTACCCTTGTACGTCCGTCCGTCCGTCCCTCCGTCCGTACGTACAGAAGGAAGGAATTACAATTAAGTACGCCACATGACCCCTACTTTTCTCAGCAGTTTTCTAGAGAGGAAGGTCACACCACTTAGAATATATAAATGAATCTTAGTTTGAAATGAATTTTGAAATATGGCAAACTATAAAGCTTGGTAAATCAATGCTATTTGTTTTACTTCTGGTAAATATGGTGGCTGATTTCTGCCATTTGTCGTATTTTCGTTATTTTGCCCCCGAAAAGACGACAGAATGAAAAGACGACAGGTCGACAAGACGACAAATGCAGCGCGAAAAGACGACAGAACGACAGAACGAAACATAGCCATTTCAAGGGCGAGAAGACGACAGAAGGCCACACAAAATAACGAAAAGACGACAATATCAAATGGCGTCTTTTCGCGCTTAAGTGTCGTCTCATCGTTCTGTCGTTCTATCGTCTTTTCGTTCAATCAACTTTCCGCTCTGCATTTGTCGTCTTTTCGTCCTGTTGTCTTTTCGTTTTGTCGTCTTTTCGGGGACGATATAACGAAAAGACGAAAAAACGACAAATGGCAGAAATCAGCCACCATAGGTAAACCTAAACTGGGAGATAAATTACAATGATGTCTATGGACATTGACATATCTCATAGGATTGGCCGACATATCCCGGTTAAAACGACGCGAGACATAATTGTTCGCTTTTTGAGTTACAAGTCACGAAGCAAAATGCTGAAGGCCAGGAATCGGCACACGCATATAACAAATCGAACAGCACAGCCCTCTTCATGAGTAAAGATCTCACTAGAAACCGTGCCCAATTAGCAAATGAGGCCCGTAAATTAAAATGTATCGGTTCTATCAAAGACACATGGACTTTTGATGGTAAGATATTTGTGAAGATGAATAATGACAATGTAAACAAATGCACGCAAATGTCCCAGCTTTCGTCAGTACCATCTACCAGCGTACTGTCTACCAGCACTACTAGTCCCAGCAAGGCTTCATTTGTAGAGGTACTCATGGGCTCGCCGTCGACCAATACCCCCGAAATGACCCGTGACATGAGCGAGCAGGGTCAATAGATACTTGATTTTGCACGATAATTAAAATGAACAGATACGTCCGCGATCTACCATGAATAGTGTTGTCTTTGAGATGAAATTAAACCAATAGTCAGTTATTCCTAATGAAACTGTATTACGTATTTCATTTTCAGAGTGTGTATTTATACAAAGTTGTTCGTACTATTTGTATAGTGCTGGCTAATTGTAAAACGTGTCTTTCCCGAATATAATTGACAGTGTAGTACTGTAGTAGATTACTATTTTTATTTGTTTTTCATTCGGCTTATCCTCAGGACAACTGTAAATTCTCACTCTGTTCGCCTAAGCCTCATTGTAATGACATGCTTACATAATATTATCACATTGCTACATAACGTAAATAAAGTTAGATGGTTGCGCATGTACGATCAATGTTCGTGCAGTCACGAGGTATGTCTTGTGTTCGTTTTGTTATTAAGTACTGTGTCTATTATGCATATTAAGTACTGTGTCTATTATGCATATTTAGTACTGTGTCTATTATGCATATTAAGTACTGTGTCTATTATGCATATAAAGTACTGTGTCTATTATGCATATAAAGTACTGTGTCTATTATGCATATTAAGTACTGTGTCTATTATGCATATTAAGTACTGTGTCTATTATGCATATAAAGTACTGTGTCTATTATGCATATTAAGTACTGTGTCTATTATGCATATTAAGTACTGTGTCTATTATGCATATTAAGTACTGTGTCTATTATGCATATAAAGTACTGTGTCTATTATGCATATTAAGTACTGTGTCTATTATGCATATTAAGTACTGTGTCTATTATGCATATAAAGTACTGTGTCTATTATGCATATTAAGTACTGTGTCTATTATGCATATTAAGTACTGTGTCTATTATGCATATTAAGTACTGTGTCTATTATGCATATACTTTATTTCATTTTATTTCATACAATTTCATTCCGGACATGAAGCGTTGCTACATTACATCTATGTCTTCTTTAATGTGTGTTACATGTAACCATTTTATTACAGGTAACAGTGTTATTTTAATATTAATAATATTGCAATAATTTATAATCTTATAACAGTACTACCCTGCATCTAAGCATTACTGTAATCCTGCATTACATGTGGAAGCGCATATTACGTCTAATACATATGACATCATTCATTACATGTAGCAGCGCTTCTAAATCCTGAATATAATCATTAATTACATGTAAAAATCATGCATTACATATCTAAACAGTATCATCATGGCGATATATGATTAGCCCAACATCATGGCGATATATGATTAGCCCAAACGTGTTAAAATTAGTTATAAATAGCATCGCCGTTCAATTGACGAGACTTTTTAATCTGTCATTATCCACTAGAAAAGTACCATACCATTGGAAACAGGCGAATCGAATGTTACTCCTATGTTTAGGGGCAATGGGGAACCTGACATGCCGGGAAATTATAGGCCTATATCCATTAATAGTATTATTTGCAAATTGATGGAAAAAATCGTATTTAAACACTTGTTCAACTATATCAAAGCGAATAACCTTCTGTACAAATACCAGGCAGGCTTTCAACCTAGAGTCTCTACTGTAAATCAACTCATAGAAATATACAATAATATAATAAGCAACCTCGACGCTGTAAAAGATGTACAATTTATATTTTGCTAAAGCATTTGACAAAGTATTGCATGCTGGGTTGCTTTTTAAATTAGCTAAAATGGTATCATGATTCATTATGTAACTGGATACGTAGCTATATCTCTGATAGCAGCAAAAAGTCGTTCTAGAGGGATTCTCTTCAAGCTCCACTACTATAGATGTAGGTTTTCCGCAAGGCTTTGTTTAAGGTCCGTTTCTATTTTTGCTTTAAATAAATGATATCAAAGATGACTTATTGAATGATGTACGGTTATTTTCAGATGACACTTCTCTTTTTGCTGTAGTTGATGAAAACCCAGTAGAATGTGCCAACTCTCTTACAAATGATCATTGCAACATATCTGAATGGTCAAAAACAAATGGGCTGTTACACTTAATTCTCAAAAAACCAAAAGCCTTGTCTGCACTAGAAGAAACTATGACCACCTACCAGTCTACTTTGATAATGATATAGTACAAGACGTAGACTGTCACCTTGGATTAACAATACAGTCAAATGCAACTTGGTCGCATCATATAGAAAATATATACGAAAAAGCATGTGAACGATTAATCATTTTAAGAATGCTCAAATACAAAATAATATAAACAGATCGGACAGGGAAAGTAGCATTCAAGGAGGACAGTCAACAACAAAACACAGTAACAAACATGCACACAGACAAACAAGAAGGCAAAAGTAATATTAAATGCAAACGACATCACAAACACAAAAGCCTTGGAACGGTCAGTGGCAAAGTAGGTCACTGGGGGTTTAAACCGGTTCTAGGGTGCACCAAACCTCACACTTACCCTACTGTCATCCCATTAAAACAGGACAGTGTAAATAAAGAAATCCCCGCCAAACTTGACAGACATTCTCTATTAAATATATATATCACCTTTATAATACCTATACTTGAATATGGCGATTCAGTATGGGATAACTGCACGCAGGGATAATCTGATCTATTAGAGAGCGTCCAAGTTGAAGCAGCACGAATAATAACAGGCCTCAGGTGCAATTCATGGATCATACTTATATACTGAAATGAACTTAGAAACGTTAGAAAAAGGAAGAAAATATCATAAACTTGTAACTATATACAAAATAGTGTATGGCATAAGTCCAGATTACATGTATAACTTAATCCAGCCATACTTATCCGTAAAACAATAATTATAACCTTCGAACTTCAGGATTAAAACTAAGTCTGTCTACCTCTTTGTCGTACAACATCATATTAAACCATCTTTCTACCGAGTACAATTAAATTGTGGAATGTTAGACGCAAACATATGCACCATCTGTTGAACAATTTAAGCATACATTTAAGGCTATTGAACAACTGACTAACTGTCCATATCACTATAATATAGGAAACAGGAACGAAAACATCATCCATTGTCAATTAAGAAATAACTCAAGTAATCTAAATAAGCATTTATTTGACCATTTCTTAGGAGATACAACAGTATGTCCGAAACGTGGCAGTTCCAGTCTAGACGATACTACGAACTCAGATATTGTACTTATCGTCCACAAATATATTAAGTGTACCAGGAGATTTTCGTAGCATTATAGATGTATGTACGTGCACATATGTATATGTATGTGTATATATGGGTATATAGGTATGTGCATGTATGTGTACATGTATGTATATACTATTGTATTTTCGTATATGTTTTGTCACAATGCTAGAAGAATTATTTTTTTATCATCTTCTTCCATTGTATTGTAATTTTGTTTATTTGTTTGTTTTGTTCTCGTTATCTTAAATTCCAAAATTAACTATTGGTTACAGAACTCATACTAAAACCATTATATTTTGTAATAATCGGTACATTTTTATATATATTTCGTATTGGTTTCCAGTCTGATTTTCTTTCTGTTTATTCTTTTTTTTTCTCACTTAAATTCTTTCTGACAGTACAACGTGTTAATACTAAACAACCACGGTATACATGTTTCAAAGATTCTAAGTTAATTGTCAAACCAATATATGCAAACTGTACTACAATTCCACATTTTATGTTATGTTTGATATGAATTTATTGTTTATGTGTACCTTGATACGGGAGAGGTCTTACATAGGCATTGCCTGTTGTCCAATCCCATTCATTACTTGAATAAAATATTGTTTAAAGCAATAGTGATGTATAAAAAGAAACGCATAATGGGTATTGCCGCTATATATTGTATGTTTAAAATGCTACTGCTAATCGAATGGTACAGGGCGACATGAGGCCTGTCCTTCCGGAAAGCATCGAACATACATATGGTTACCCCTTTAACGTTTCATTATCGACAGAATGCGCATTTGGCTCAAGCAGGTGAGCAAACTTAGGCTTTAAACGTTGCAATCTCTTAACATTAAACTTAATACTGAAATGGCTGCGAAACTTCAACGTTTATTAATTTCGTGTAACAAAGTACACTTTGATTAAAAAGTCTACTACAAGACATAGTTGTTTATTCTGTTGTAGCCCTTTTTGTACAAAACACGTTGAGATATATATATTACGCGGAATTGGGTGTATAACATGTATAATCGTGTAGTTTAGGAACTTTTTTGATTATGCCTTTATTTTTCCTTTCAGTATATGTATCGACCGTTGAATCAGTAGGGTAACTTTCGCTACATAGGGGTAATTTATATTGGATTTCATTTTCGTTATTTTTAAATAAAACTCTTTGAATAACATAATTGATCCAGTATACTGAAATATTATAAATATACTAAAAATAACTTGTGTTTAACTAGCCTATATATTATTAACTTTGAATGAATGAATAGTGTTTTACGGCACGTCGACACATAAACGAATGGGTCTACTAGAAGAACCCCATTCTCCGAGTAACGGTTTAATTGAATGGAGTTTATTTTTAACTGATAAATCCCAAGCGGCTTGCCAAGAGTTGCGAATATATGTGTTAATACATCTTTTAAAATCAGTATAAGGTAATGTGTCATTAGATATATGTAAACTTAATGCTGCTTTAGCAGCACTATCAGCTCTATCATACCACGTATTCCTATATGGCTTGGAAGCCATCAGAAAATAATAACATTATCAACTATAAGAGAATTGTACTTTTGTAGGGAAGTGGTCACTTCCACACAGGCCGCCACCAACACTCCACGACATATCCATCAAGAACGCTGGATCGCACACTGCTAAATCAATGGAAGAATGAGAGCCCGCAGCTGGATGTAAACAAGTATGCGATTTGCTATCACTAAAAAGACATAAACTGTCCTTGGTCAAGAAATCCTCCACCCAAGAGCACAAAAGGCGACGGCAACTGTGCAACCAGGCGACCCAGATCTCCAAAGTCCAGCGACGTTTGAGAATGTTGTATCTATAACACTAGTAACACTATCCTAAATTGTATTTAAAGGGGTTAAATATATATACGGATCACGAACGAATATTCATAGCATTGACTATAATTATACATGTATTTCATTTATACTAGTACCAACCATAAATGACGTCTCCAATATTTTCCGATGGTGATGGTCTATGTGCAGAAGATCTGAAGACAGGTTTACATGTTTGGGAATAAAGGGCTTATAATACACCTGGTAAAAAATGAAGTTGGTCAATAATTATAGATTAATTTCGTATAACATCATTACGTGGTCCGAGTATTAACTTTCATTCCCCGTCCAACCCCTTCTCTAAGAAGCGAAAACGGGGGTGGCTGGGGTATGAAAAAAAACTTAATTTCGGCATAAAATGTTTGCATATTGTAAAATTAAAACATTTTACAGGTAATTTTTAACAGGCTGCCGCTATTTTTCAGTAAAAAAATATTTTTAAACGTATTTTATTGTCGAAATATCCGTTATAAAATCCTGCTAACTTAAACTTTCCCATCGCTTAATTGAACTAAGGCGGGAACACGTAATGCTTAATAAAAAGTAACAAAGAACGGTAAATGAAACTTACGTGTTTACTATACCGCCAATAGCCATTAAACTTACTTTGAATGATTGTCGGAACTTAGCGATAGACCTGCTTCAATGTCTGATATTTAAGATTAAATTGGTTGTCATGAACTACAGTCAGTGATCAGTGGTAGAATGCACGCCTGCAATGCGGGCGGCCCGGGTTCGATTCCAGGCCGATGCACATTTGTACACATGTACGCAAAATAGTAAAACATAACTATGTTTGATATAGTATTAGAAAACAGCACTACATTTTGATGATATTAGACAATAGACAATAGACAATATTTTATTCCGAGTAATTTAGGCCTCTGGCCCATAATACAACTAACACATTGCATATTATACAACTATACAGCAATGTGACAAAAGTAGATAAAGAGACAAACAAATATAGTAACAAACATTGAAATATATAGTACAGTGGACTAGTACAAAAAGTATAACTACTGACAAATATACCAAATCGAGTTTCTATTCATGTACCAATGTTGTGAGCTTGGAAAAAACGTTTTCTCTATTAAACATTGTATACACGTATTTCGAAAGTTGCGTTAACTTATAAGGATCTGTTGTACTCATTAAATTGTAGAAAACATAAATACTATTAAAGTTACCGCCTATGACTTCGAAAATGTATTGATTGCGTAAGTTCGTATAATACGAACATTTCATAACAACATGCATTTCGTCTTCTATTTCGTGAGAGTTACATAACATACATATTCTATGTTCATAAGCGATATTATTGTGTCTGCCGGTTTCAGCAAAAAGAGAATGTGCTGAACATCTAAGTTTAGACAGTGCAATTTTAAATTTCAATGGTATGTTTAATGTTTGATACCTTTCAACATCCAAATGTGTTTTAAAATGTTGATAGTGAATAGCTTTGCTTGACTGGTTTAAGTCGCCACGCCAATTTTGCAAGGCACACTCTATTAAACGCTGCTTAAAGATAGAAATAAATAATTGCTCATCACCTACATCTTCTGAAATCCACACAAAACCAAAAACATATTTGAATAGTAAGGATTTAACACGTGTTGCCCAGGTTACTCTTCAAGATTTCTAAGCATAATATAACACTGTTTAGGATACCTTGTATTGTTCATTCTGATAAGATGTAGCCAATATTTTATACATTTACAATAATAAGTAATTAAAAGAGGAAATCTGCCGCATTCGCCACGTGCAAAAGCGTGAAATGTATTCAAATTGGTTTTGAGCATTTTCAATTAGTGGGGAGCATTCATATTCCCATAGTTCTGATCCATATGTTAAGATTGGCACAACCGTAGTATCAAATAATTTAAAAAGTTCATAATGATCGAAGAAACCGACGTTTCTTTGAAGTTTGTATAGTGATATAATCGATTTTTTACTTTGAATTGCAAGCATATTTTTTGCTTTAGTCCAAATTAGTTTCGGGGTGATGTATAAACCCATATACTTATAAAACGAGATTTTGCTTCCATTATAAACCCAGTTTTCGTTTCCTCTAAGATAGCCCCCGTTTCTAAAGACTATAATTTTTGTTTTCTTTAGATTAATTAGCATACCAGTTCTAATGCAAAAGTTGGAAATAACATTTATCTGAGATTGTAGGAGTCTTACGGTATCACTGCAGTTTGCCATGTCATCGGCGTCTAAAATTGCAAAGATATCATCTACTTCTTCTGAAATATGTATACCGTTTGTGCACGTAAGCTTTAATTCATCAATCAAATCATAAATAAAGAGATTGAACAGAATCGTACTTAATTTACATCCTTGCCGACACCCAATATTACATTGAAATACGTCAGTATAGCTTTCACAACCAGTGCGAACGCATGATGAAAGATTATTATACATGGCAATTAAAAGTGTCAGATATTTACCAACCACTCCTTTCCTTATAAGGCTGTTTAACATCTCCCACCTTTTTTTACTATATACTTTTTGAACCATTGGCATTAACGTAAACAGATTATCTATAGTGGAATAACCTTTTCTAAAGGCCTGATTGGGCCTCATCAATCTTATTATGACTTTCTCTGCCCAGGTTGATAATCTATTAAACATCATTCCAGTTAAAATCTTGTTAAGTGTGTCCATAAGAGAAATACCGCGGAAGTTGTTAGCGTCATATAATGAACCGGATTTTGTGAATGAGCATGAAATGCTTTGACCCCAAACTATTGGAAAGACACACCCGTATCCAATATTCTATTATCACTTTTCTGTAGTTCTAAAAGTGAAAATGGGTCATTAAAAATGTCGTCGATTAACATGATTCTGTTGTAGAAGGGTTTCAAAATCTATAGTGTTTCCCAAGTCTTCATTATACAATAAATTGTTTAAAATGTTCATACCATTCAGATTTAGAGACATGTTCAGTGGATGTATTACTGCGTTTGAACCTAAGTTTTTTTACCGTTTCCAAAATAAATTTGTGTTATTCCGCGATTCTATTAGTTCTTGTTTAAGTTTTTCCTGCAATTCATTTTGTTTTTGTTTACAATACTGCTTAAATCTATTTTTGCTATGTTTATAATGTTGTCAGATTTTCCCTCGTACTTATCATTCGGAAATGTCTTAATTGTCTCAGTTTTTCTTTCTTCATAATTTCACAATCATCATCCCACCAATCCGGTTGTACGTGATTCGTCATTTAATTTGAAGATTTAACTTTCATATTATTTGCTGCAGTATGAAAAATATCAACAATTTTAATGACAGCTAGATTTATAATCAGTTAATACTATCATTTAAAATGATTTCTTTCATAGTCATAATGGAGGATTTAATATTTTGTATGAATCCGTCCCTTTTGTTCTTCGTGTCCCCATTTATAGCGTTTAAAAGAGTTTTGATTTTCTGTACCTGTGATTTTTCATCATTTGCTTGCCTATCATTCACTCGTGGTGATTGAAATGAGAACTTGCATAAAAGTGGAAAATGATCAGACTATATAGAGAGAATAATACCATGTGAGCAGTGATATGATTATATTATTTCTGACTTATATATAAGAAGAGAATATAACGAGATTTGTAGTTTTAGCTTGTGTCATACGAGATTATATGATAATTTAAAAAAATGCCCAATCACAACTTTTTAGATCTCGGACTCTTGCATATACATGTCAACATATGCCTACCAAAGCTAGGTCAAATATGAATGTTCTTGACATATTTGGCACTGTTACATTCAAGTATTTTTATTTGTGTCATTTTCTCAGATACCCAACGTCAAACAGCTGTTAAACTTCATAGCACTCACATCAGCATCCTAGCAGTATGTTACTACAAAAAGTAGGTAAATATGAATGACATCGAATTACTTTTCAAATCTCCGTTAATTTAACCGAGATTTCTCTCAGCACAACTTACAACCAGCTTTCAAATCTCATTCACACTGGGCATTAACGTGACAACAACATGTTTTTAACGAGATCAGTGACTATGACATTGACATTACGTCATACAAACTTACTTTGCTTAAAGCTACACAATCCGATAAAAGGCACACTGGTACTGAAAAAATCGAACGGTTATTACGAATGTTGTACCAAGTGATTACTGTGTACGTGTGGGTTCATATATACAACATGCGCGCTACCTAAATTCACTGAATATTAATGAGATAAGGCTGTACTGAATGGGACGCTTCAGGTACTTTGTTAATCGACCACTGGTCTTATATCGGGTATAAAAGCGGATTTTAGCGAGACCGACCGTTTTGACCACCGAACTGATGAGACCACTCTTTTGTAGAAAGACCTAATACGAATTACAAGTCATTAAAAACTGTGAAGGAGAGCTAAAGATGTACTTACTCAAAAAAAAACTTACAAGTCCATATTTATATAATCCGAATCAATACCTATAATTAAACGCAGCGGCCTTTTAACAAAAGAACCCATTCCAACTATCCTGTTGCATCAACGAAACTATTTTACAAACAAGTAATCCTCCATTTTTATTGTGTGTGTGTACGGTATTACAAAGTGATAAATGACACAAAACACAAACGGAGACTCAACAAGGGTCATATTTAATGGTAAAAGATCCTGAGATACAGTATTTGAAGTTATGCCATGCATGGTTAACACATATTAGTAGATTATTAAATCACTTTTTTTTTCTTTAATAAAGTTGTCTTAATTTATGCATGAATTGAAATATTGAAAAATAAAAAGGAGAGAAAGAGAGGGGAGAGAGAGACAAACAGACAGAGAGAAAAAAGAGAGAAAAGAAAGATGGACTCAGAGAGAGGACAGAGAGAGCGAAGAAGGTAAGAGGACAGAGAAAGAGAGAGAGAAAGAAAGAGAAAATACAGACAGAGAGCAGAGAGAGAGAGAAAGAAAGATAGAAACAGAGAGAGAGGGAGAATGTAAGAGACAGAGAAAGAATGAGAGAGAGAGTAGAGACAAAGAAAGCGATAGGGAGGGATGGAGTGAGGGAGATGAGAGAGACGAGGTTGAAGGAAGAGGGATTGTGGGGAGGGATTAAGAGAGAGAGATGAGAGAGTTTGTTTCTATATATAGTCTTATACACATAGGAGCCGAGGGGCCCCATTCCAAAATATTTTCGGGGTGGGCCTCAGATTTATGTTTTACGAGAAAAATGCAACAAAAATTTATGAATAGCCAACATGGACATTACAATTCAAGATTGATCAGATTTTAAAATCAACAGAAAATGTTTTACTCAATCTGTGAAATCAACGATTCTTCCAGCTGAAAAAAATATTTGAAAGATGTAGCTTCGGCCTGTTCGGCAGTGTTAACTAAAAACTGAACGTTTTATTAGAATTATTAAACTTTAAATACTAGTAATTAACGTTTCTTAAGTTAACTTATGTAAATCTTTAATTTTCTTTAATTAAGTTAAATGATTTGTAAAGTAATTTTAAATGAAAACAAGCCGATAGCCATCCTTGAAATTTAACCTAGGAATATCACTTATTTTGGTAATCCGGTGGAATTAACCTCCCTTTCCGACCTGGATTTTGTTTTAATTTCCTTCCTTCAGTGTGTTGCATTTCCCCCATGTATTAGTATATATTTGTTTTTAACATTCCCAATTCAACCAAGGCTACAGCCTCTGTGTGTCCCAGTGTGCCCCAGTGTAGCTACGGACCTGAAAAAGCAGAATATTGAAAAGCACAGGGTCCTTCTCTTTTAAACATATTTATGTATAAGGAACTTATTTAGTACAGTTTATGTTAATCGGCCTTCGTAGCGCAGTAGGTTACCGTGTTATTCTAGATATGCTTATCCCGTTGCGGACGGGGTTCAAACCCGCGGCTCTGCACTTTCTTTTTTAAAGCAAAAATGTTTTATGAATTTTCTTTTTTTATGAAGATGGCTTTGAGATTGATCAAATTTAAATGTTAACAAACATATAGATAATAGCACGCACACAAGCACGGCTAACGCACGCACCCACAAACACACGCGCGCACGCAAGCACGTGCGCGCACATACACTCTCCCATATGTTAGTTAATATTAACATTTGAAATTTGTGTAAACGGTGTCGGAAAGAAATTTAGGAAAAGACGAATACTCAGTCCGTCCGCAATAACGGGATCCTGCGACTGCGTGAAATACATTTTTGATATCGAAATAAAATGTTATTTGTGTATCCTTGGCAATATGGAGATGACGGACGTCATTGTTTTTATTTCGTCAAAATGTGATTGCCATGGCAACACAGTGGGATATGGTGGCTGATATGTGCCATCTCGTCTTTTCGTTATTTCGCCGCGAAATAACGCCGAGCGAAAAGACGACGGGCGAAAAGACGCCGGGCGAAATAACGAAAAGACGAAAAAACGCCGAGCGAAAAGACGACAAATAGTCAAAACGCCGGGCGAAAAAACGAAAAGACGAGAAACCGGCACGCGAAAATACGACGTTTTATATATTTAAATTCTCGTTATTTTGTGTGAAGTTTTTTCGTTTTTTCGTTATTTCGCCCAGCGTTTTTTCGTTTTTTCGTTATTTCGCCCGGCGTTTTTTCGCCCGGCGTCGTTTCGCTCGGCGTTTTTTCGTCTTTTCGCATGGCGTCTTTTCGCCCGGCGTCTTTTCGCTCGGCGTTATTTTGCTCGGCGTTTTTTCGTCTTTTCGCATGGCGTCTTTTCGCCCGGCGTTATTTCGCGTGGCGTCTTTTCGCCCGGCGTTATTTCGCGTGGCGTCTTTTCGCCCGGCGTTATTTCGCTCGGCGTTTTTTCGCTCGGCGTTTTTTCGTCTTTTCGCATGGCGTCTTTTCGCCCGGCGTCTGTAACCTGTAACCACTTTTATTCACAGAAACGAAAACATATTTAATTGGAGAAAATAAACAAACCTTTGGTCGTCTGAGTTCTTGGAAAGAAGAGATTCGTTTAACGTTTTTATGCAATACACCATGCACGTATTAGAAACAAATGCAGCAATTTAAATTTTGACCTTTTTAGCAATCACCTGAGGGAAGATCCCAACTGTATATGTGGAAACGGAATTGAGGATGCTGAACATTTCTTGTTTAAATGCAGTCAATTTATTAATGAAAGAATTCAATTATTTCAAAGAACACGTACATTCCATCCTCTAAGTACAACAAAACTCCTATTTGGCAGTGATAATCGAACAGACGAAGACAATTTAGCTTTATTTACAGAAGTTCAAATTTATATAAAACGTACTCGCCGTTTCTCTCTTAATTAATATGTACCTGTCCCCTGTGATGTTGACGTTGAGGAGCAGGTTATGGGCAGGGTTGGCGAGGGTGGGAACCATGCAGGGATGTTTGGTCGAGACAGCTTTTTCGTTATCGTCAGTGCGCAAAGTAGGAAATGGAACAAAGTAGGAATATTTTCGTTAATCATATTTGCGAGTATACACTTTGATTTTTGTTTGCTTCATTCAAATAGTCAACATATCAGCAGTATATTAGTATAAGAAATTCTAAAGTAAAATAGCTATTTAATCCAGAATATATGATGCATACGTCAGTAGGTAAAGCTAAAACAATTTTGTTTTGAATCATGCGTGCGTATAGTTAAAATCACTAACATACTGCGATTTAGTTTGCTAAATGCGTTTGACAAAAGAGCATACAAATACTTAAATGTGTGTGTTTATTTTAAGCCGACACCGTGGGTGTTCTTACATACCGATTAGGATATCTGCGTTATATTCAGGATAGAAAGTATTTTCTTGCATTCGGGATAAGGCTTTCCGCGTTTTACTTTGAATTGAATTGGGTTTTAAGGCGCACCAACACATGCAAGTTTATATGACGCCTAACAGGAATGAAAATGCCAGGCTTATCCTCCACTAACATCAAGATAAAATATGTAGAATGGGCCTAGAACCTTCTAGAGTTGCTGCCATTTACGATGGAGCCACGTTTCCACGTTTGCGTACGCGGTGTCATGACCTTGAATGAGCATGATAAAAAATGAAAATAATAATATGAATGTGGGGGTGGGGGGGTGGAGAGTGGGGCAGGGGTGGGGGTCCTACCTCTGCATGTATTGGTGTGTTTGCAGTGGTTGTATTCTATCCCGGCAACCTCACGGGGATCCGCGTATTACACGGTGGATGGATGCAAGAAAATTCATAATCGCTAAATATTAAATTAATAACTAACTCAGAACACAATAATAACTAACGTTGCGACGTAATAACTAACGTTGATGGCGTCAGTTAACTGACTTAAAGTGTAATAAATAGATTATTTAACAGCCCGAATCGATTATTGGGTAATCCTTCACTCGATGGTAGACGTGTTTTGTTTTTTCACTCACTCTCATACGCTCGTTCGTGAAAAGAACCACACGTCTTTACCACTATTGAAGGATTTCCCTATAATCCATCCCAGCATTTAAATAATCTCTATATATCGATGGTCTAAAATTATAATTATAACGTCGTAAGTGAAAAATCATAGTTTTCGGGAAAGTGAAAAAAAACGGACTCATATGATATAAGCTGTAGTTTGCTTTCTCATAAAACAAAGTATTTGTTATTTCAAAAAAACTAATTTTGACTTTGTAATCCGAACAATTGCACTTACGACCTTATGTTATTAAATATGTTCATAAAAAAGTTGTATATGACAGTTAGACCTTTTAAAATATGGTAAAAGCGATTATTAAACCACTGTAAGTGTCTTATAAAAGTTTGCTACTTCATGCTACACCGTTGGTCGAAATGTAGAATACATATGGGAACATGCGTGTGATGACAACATTGCAATATTATATATTAGAAAATATTCCATTTTTTAAAGTTAAATCAAACCGGTATAAATAAAAGCATGCTCTTATTATTATAAATGGAATTAAATAGTAATGGTCACTTAACATACGAATAGTATTAATTTAATTAAATAGTAATGGTAACGTAACATACACATAGAGACACTAATTATGTTTCAAATTAATTGTTATAACAATTATAAGAGAACTGGGAGTTGTATTCACTAATGAAAAGAAAACTAATCAATCACGAACAAACACTAACACATGGTCCTATACCCTTTGTAGTCTATAACGTTACACTGTATTTACCGACTATCTTTTGAAAATGTAAAACTATTCAATTCGTAACCAGACATTTAATACCCTATATATCCTTACATATCATATCCCCATACCTTATATATCCTTATGTAATATATCCCCATACCCTCTATATAATATAGAGGGTATGGGAACATATTATATAGGGATATAAAGGGTATGTGGATATTATACTTACATAATAACTATATCCCCATACGCTATATGTCCTTGCATAATATGTCCCATACCCTCTATATCCTTATATAATATGTCCCCGTACTCTCTATATACTTATATATTATAACCCCATGAATACCCCTGTTATCCTTACATAATATGTCCCCGTACTCTCTAAATGCTTTCGTAATATGCCTACGTACTCTCTATATCCTTCATAGTATGTCACCGTACCCTTTATATATTTACATAGTATATCTACCCACTCTATATATCTTTTTAATACACAATATATCCCCCGTATCATTTGTATGTCCCCGTACCTTTTATATCTTTACATAGGATCTTTACATACATTATATGTCCCAATGTCCACATACCCTCATATACGTGCATATTATCTTATTTCATTCGATAGAGTTATCCGCGTGAGATAGGGAAATCTCACCCTCGAGATCAGGCAGAGCCTCGTCCCTGGTTGCCATTCTGATGGATGGATGGATGGATGGATGGAATGAACGTTCGAACGAACGATCGAACGAATGGTGTTTCATGGCATTTCGACAGATAAATAGGTTATATGTTGCACAGAAATCGACGAAAGATAGTAATTTAGAAAATAACGTGAAAATGGGCTGACTAGAACATACTTATTATGACTAGAAGATACTTATAATGTGTTTCTTTTCTTCACTATACTCTGCAAAAAGGCTTACACTGGTGTCTAATATAGAAGCCATGTCAATCGATTAATGATCGATCATCGGTCGGTTAAACATTCTGATGACCGGTAATGAATTTTCATCAGATTTCCAACACTAGCTTTATCTACTCATTATTAAAAGACTGTCACATTGGACTAATTTAATAACAATGTACAACAAAACACACTTAGTTAAACTACTTATTAAAATACTTTATGTATTGACCATTCAGCAGAAACCGTTGAAATACCTGATGTACTTAAACGAATCTCTTCTTTCCAAGAACGCAGACGAGGAAAGTTTTTTTTATTTTCTCTCATTACATATGTTTTCGTTTCTGGGAATAAAAGTGGTTACAGGTTACAGACGCCGGGCGAAAAGACGCCATGCGAAAAGACGAAAAAACGCCGAGCGAAATAACGCCGGGCGAAAAGACGCCTAGCGAAATAACGCCGGGCGAAAAGACGCCATGCGAAAAGACGAAAAAACGCCGAGCGAAATAACGCCACGCGAAAAGACGCCACGCAAAATAACGCCGGGCGAAAAGACGCCATGCGAAAAGATGAAAAAACGCCGAGCGAAAAGACGCCGGGCGAAATAACGAAAAAACGCTGGGCGAAATAACGAAAAAACTTCACACAAAATAACGAGAATTTAAATATATAAAACGTCGTATTTTCGCGTGCCGGTTTCTCGTCTTTTCGTTTTTTCGCCCGGCGTTTTGACTATTTGTCGTCTTTTCGCTCGGCGTTTTTTCGTCTTTTCGTTATTTCGCCCGGCGTTTTTTCGTCTTTTCGTTATTTCGCCCGGCGTCTTTTCGCCCGGCGTCTTTTCGCTCGGCGTTATTTCGCGGCGAAATAACGAAAAGACGAGATGGCACATATCAGCCACCATAGTGGGAAACAAATCTGAAAGGTCAGGATATATGTGGCATATTTCATGAAGAGACATTCAAGTTATAAAATTTACTCCAGAACGATAGTGTTTTACTCTTTCGTTGTATTGCCAAGAACCTCCGGAATTGTGTAACGGAAGGATAAACTGGCGGGCGACCTTCGTGTGTATACCCCCACATCCTAAAAACTACGATTTGCGAAAAATAATATTGCTGGTCTTTTTTCAACAAAAGCAAGTTCCACATTTATAACTATTAATTTGAACAATACCCGTCAAGTGTCTCATTTTAAACAATAATTTCTCCCTGTCCAGTGTCAACACCTGAGCATGTATTTCACTGTACATACTATTTGCTACCGATACACGCTCTCTGTAGGCTATATGTGTACATGTATAATATGTGTGTGCTTTTGTATTGTTTCAAGGATATTATAGGAAATAAATATATATTATTTGGAACATATGTGGAATACGCGGGTAAGTGTTTATAATTCTCTACAAAATGATGTATTTACGTTATGCTTATCTCATTTCCCGCACCCCAACTTCTGTTGAACAAACATGTATATATTTACATTACACGCCATTGAATATCCTCATCGAGTTGAACAGTCTGTAGTTATCGGATATCTGAGCAAATTGCTATATAAACGTTTAGGCTTATATACCCGTAATCGCTGGGTGGTACAGTTTCAAAGTTACCAAAGCGTTTATCCCGCCTATTATGGAAATGTCTCGATATACACTACGACAATATACCAGCTTAAACAACCTATACAACACATCCAGCAAAGAACTTCATCTATAGGCTTTCTTGCGTTTAAAATACCTTGAAATTGTATTATTTTATCGGGATTGTGTAGCTTTAAGTCGGTCATACGCGTTCCATGGAAACATTGTACAGTTTAATATTATGTTAAGCATGTTTGTATTGTTAATTTAACAAATACAATTCATATTCAAATTTAAGAAAATGAATAAGATTAAAATTGAGTCGGAAGGACATGATTTTTGATACTTTTATATCCTACTTCTCATGTACATGATGTACATACAATATATCAATATGTTTAGTACTAACGTTTGATAAACACTTAAATGTCAAGTCGACCTGTATTATCTCGGCTCTTATCTCGAGAAAAAAAGTCATTGAACTACATTTAAACGTATTTATTTGCTGTTAAAGATAGCTGTGTTATATTCGTATAAAACATGTTCCTGTACTGAGGGTAAATAACAGGACTGTACATATGTTTAAAAAGTAACTATTTTAAATGTTCGCAATTTCGCAGATATACATATAGAGAATATTATGTCAGTGCCTTTTACTATCAAGTTTATTAGGCGAGGCTTAGAAAACGAAGAATGGCGAGGCTCTAACGAGCCATTCTTCGTTTTCGTGCCGAGCCTAATAAACTTGATAGTAAAAGGCACTGACATAATATTCTATTTATCATGTAGATTATCCACATTTTCTGTATGAATTACTATTATTACCTATTTCTCATAATGTTACGCTTATTGAGAACGCCGCCATGTTGTTGTTTTTTGTTTGTTTTATGAAGTCAGACAACGTTACGTGCATAACGTCAGATAAAGTTACGTACAGTAAACGCCGAGTGATTCCGCATTGATTTGCTCTATTGGTCAATGCCCAATAAAGCAAAATGTATAAGGTCACCCCTTTATTAGGCAGAAAAGTGCATATCTGCATGATAAACTCATTTATACGTTTGTCACATATTTAGTTTTGGTCTTTTGTTTCATAAAAATATGAAAAGGAAAACAGTTCGTCATACACCCCGAGCTCACAGATCGAGAGTGTATTATGTTCAGTTCTTGACAGCACACTGCACTATACACAACTGGACGAGGCAACTTCATTTATGGTATATTGTAAGTAAAGATTGTTGACAGCTTTTGACTCGTGACTTGACTGATTAATAAGTGAAAAATAGTTTATTCATCTTGCATACGCATGCCTTAAACAAAGCATATAGCATCCATAAATCATTATTTGTCACTTAACATTAGCTGTGCCATTTTTTTAAACTGAATTAGTTATCATTTCTCTACAGTATATAATGAATAATATGTTCTAATTTTATAAGCTATAAAACATATAGGTCGTATCTGGAATCGACATTAGACGGAACTGGAGTCTGTATTTTCAAGACCGGCGTCATTAAGTATGACCTATCTTTGTTTATTGGCCCATTATATGCAATTATAGATAATGAACAAATAAAGTGTTGTTTTCAAGTTATTGCAAAGTGGATTAAACATCTGTTCATATTTCATAAAGTGATGCGTAAAGGATCGATTTCGAGCATATTGTATTTGGGATGGAGATAATCGGTAACTACAAATCACTGTTAGACATACAATTGAATGAGAAAATTGTTATTCAATTTCGTTTCAGATGATGTGGCCTTCCTGATACAGCTATTGTATGAAGCTAACATACTAAAACATAAGATCAGGTTTTTCGTTAAATACTGATAAAGGTGATCCTTTGGGAGCAACAAACACAGGTCAGAGAATAAAGCAGCAGACTCGGTTTTATTGAGTCTGTTCATGAGAAGTAATGAAAAAAGCAACACCTCTCACGCCCCCTAGCACCGGCTTAAGCGGTATTCTACTTCAAAGCCACCTATATTGGACTCGTTGGTCCCAAAGGACCAGTAAAAATAACACTACTGATTCGTAGCACGGGGAGACTTTTTACAGCCGCCACACTGCACTAAACGAACGCTAGTGTGAATGTTAATAAATACTGATAAAGGTGATCCTTTGGGCGCAACAAACACAATTCAGAGAATAAAGCAGCAGACTCGGGTGTATTGAGTCTGTTCATGAGAAGTAATGAAAGAAGCAACACCTCTCTTGTCAATGTCTTGGTTTTATTTTTGTTCTAAAAACGAAGTTTTGATTTAGTTAAGCTAACTTGTTAATGTATTGTTATTTGCTTTATAAAAGTAATGTTCAACGTATAATTTAGTGATATACCCTAGATACTGTTCAGTATAACAACGATTTTCAAAGAAAAAATCATTACTCAGGCCTCAATTTATATTCCTGAGCTAATCGGTCAGGTATCATGTTAGCAGTAAATAAGCAAGCTTCTATTGCCTTTTCAGTGACCATTTGGCGTTGGAACATAGGTCCTTAAGGTATTATCCCTCCGTGATTATATATCATTATGAAAAAAAGCTAACGTTTGCGTATAGTCATATATATATATATATGTGTGTATGTGCGTGGAGATTTTTTTTGTAACAAACACTTATAACCGGATTCGAACCCGCATCAGCAGGATTCTAACCTCGACACAGCGCCTTGTCCAATAGTCGACTCCTTAGCCTACTCGGTCACCTATTCAACCGAAAAGATTGATTTCGGCAACCTAGTTATACTACGGTCTTACTCTTGAACGCTTCGGCTATATTTGGGCTTGTCCATCCAATAACGACAACCATAGTGTATAGTGATACGATAGAGACTTTTTTAGTTGATTTTAACATTAGGTTCCTATATAGAGAATATTATGTCAGTGCCTTTTACTATCAAGTTTATTAGGCGAGGCTTAGAAAACGAAGAATGGCGAGGCTCTGCCGAGCCATTCTTCGTTTTCGTGCCGAGCCGAGCCATTCTTCGTTTTCTAAGCCTCGCCTAATAAACTTGATAGTAAAAGGCACTGACATAATATTCTATTTATCATGTAGATTATCCATATTTTCTGTATGAATTACTATTATTACCTATTTCTCAGAATGGTACGCTTATCGAGGACGTCGCCATGTTGTTGTTTTTTGTTTGTTTTATGACGTCAGGCAAAGTTACGTGCATGACGTCAGATAACGTTACGTACAATAAACGCCGAGGGATTCAAATAAAGCAAAATTTAATATGTCACCCCTTTATTAGGCAAAAAAGTGCATATCTGCATGATAAATAAACATTCACCAGAGAAAGACACCAGATCAATACTGATACAATGAATTTAGAATATTTAGAATACATTTATATATTATTTGAGTGAGTTAAATTCATATTAACGCACTTTCTTTAACGTATATGTAAAAAAAATACTAACCACTAAATGTTATAAATTTTAACATATAGCGTTTAGTGGAATCCGTTAACCGCTAAATATTAAAAGTCACTAAAGTTGTCTGAAATATGTGATGGCATGAACAGTCTGCTTTAATCGACTCAGTTGTTTGAAATAATTACATATTTATAAAAGAAACATTATTAAAATACGTTTCATTGTCGGAAGCAGTTTTCTTCATAATTACGCCTGTGCATATATCAGTTCCCACGGGCAACACTTTAACTTTGGGAATATGTTGTATCTTTAGCTTATATGCTCAAATGATCGAACTCGAATCATAAATGTGAGTCCATGATTTTATAACTTACTGTACATTTGTATTTACTGTTTTTTTTGCATCCACTGTAAGGAATTTTTTCCAATAAAATCTACATAGACACTACTTAATAGCATCTTTGCTTAAACATGATAGGGATTACTTGTTATGCACTACATGTACTACCGAATGGTGAGGGGCATATAGTGTTGGCCATGTCCGTCTGTCAGTCCGAGTGCATCTATCTCCTACAATTTTCAACCGATTGTTTCGAAATTTTACAGCATACTTGCCTATGACGTGCATATCGACTGCCAAATTCGATCATGTATGATCAGAGTTAATGCCCTTTTTCGTTAAACTTTACGTTATAAGATCTTGTGCGTCTTACTTCTTCTACAGTTTTCAAGTGATTATTTCGAAACATAACGCTTACCTATGATATCAAGATGCCAAGTTCGATCATGTATTATCAGATATATGGCCTCATTTTCAACAAATTTTACGTTATAATATCTTGTGCGTCTATGGCCTGTTTTCAACTGATTGTTTCGAAGATACTTACCTACGCTGTTAAGATGTGCATATTATATCGAGTCGACGCCAAATATAATCTTTAAGTTTGGTTAATCCGAGGTACGGCCCTCTTGTTCGTAAAGGTTTATGGTATATTTCTCTTTCCTCCTACAATTTTCCACTGATTGTTTTGAAACTTTTCAGAATATTACTTATGATGTCAAAATGTGCATATCGTTCGGCGCCAAAATCTTTTTATCATGGCCCCCTTTTTTGTCTAATGTTATACTATAATATCATTTGCGTCTCATCCTACATATTTCAACTGATTGTTCCGAAACTTTACAGGATGCTTACCTATGATATCAAGATGGGCATATCGATTCGCTCCAAAATCAACATCGTATTACTGGAGTTACGGCCATTTCTTCGTCAGAATGTTATGTTTTCATTGTGTGTAGGGGAGGGGGATGTGAGAGTGGGCGGGGTGGGGATTTATGTTTGTATCCGTTTCTCAGGAATACAGTTTTTGTTTATCTAGTTTGTTCAATATTGAATATAACTTCAACTTCGCAAGCGACTTTTTTGAACGTTATATACATTTTACCAGTGAATTCTACAGTTGTAGTACACCGCTAAATGTGAAAATTCCGCTAAATGTAAAAACGTCCCCTAAATGTTAAAAATCTTCCGCTAAATGTAACAGAAAACAGCAGCAGTAACAGCAGCATCAGTTTGTCGTTATGACTTACTTTGATAACAACGTCATCGAGTCATCGAGTCAATTAAAACAGCATTGTTCAAAGCCTCACATACTTCAGGCAACTTTAGTGGCTTTTAACATTTAGCGGTTGACGGATTCCACTAAACGCTATATATAACAAGAAAAGTCATAGTATACAATATATACTATGACGACGACCGGCAATAAGAATGAAAATTGTAGAATATATTTGTTTTAATTCATTGCATTGGAATTAGAGCATCATGTGTGGTTTGTTTGTGTAAAATTAATAGCGAGTTCTATTTGGTGTAGCAATGGCATGAAACAAAATGGAAAAGCAAAATAAAGATAAAAAGTTTTTTATTTGAAACTAAACGTCCAATTTAAGTGCTTTGCTATAACCATGGAAGTGCTATATTCGCTATTTTTATATAAAGCAAAGACTGGAGGAGCTGGACAAAAAGGACCTTCATTAAAACCGACAATTCGCTATAGGTGATTTCGGCTATAAATATGTATTCCGGATATATGTATTCTTTTGACTATAAATAATATTTTTAAAGCACAATTATATAAAAACACACTCTGAATATGTATGAATAATTACAATTTACATGCGGTAATAATATGATGAATGACTATCAAATGTACATATTTTTAAGTTCATGCTGTAGAAAAACAACATTACTGATGTGGGAAAAATATTTGTATGTACAACTCAGTGTGTCAGGTCCCTGCCAAGACTTGAACTTGAATCTCTTTTCTCGAAAGAAAAGCGTGTTTCCTTACACTACAGAGATCGCCCAGACATCACAAAAAGAGTGTACAAAACTAAGCGAAATTAATAATGATGTAGATCAAAAGAATGTCAAACTAAAACTAGAAATTGTTATTGTCCATGGGACAAAAACGTATGGCTCCCCCACTCGCCCGAACAGACATAAGTGACGACTCTAGGTCCACCGTTCTCATTGATCTGAGATCGTTTTGATATTCAATATCCCTGTGACTGTATCTACTATCTGTATCAGTGACATTTACTGGTCAACCATCCTTCCAAGTTTGAGGACCCTAGGTCCAACCATTCTCTAGTTATTGATTGGACATTGTTTTGTTATTGATCGGGGATCGTTTTGATATCAATAGGGGTCATGTTCTGGTCATGACCAACCATCCTTCCAAGTTTGAGGACCCTAGGTCCAACCATTCTCTAGCTATTGATTGGACATCGTTGACCTTTGACCTAGTGACCCCAAAATCAATAGGGGTCATATGCTGGTCATGACCAACCATCCTTACAAGTTTGAGAACTCTAGGTCCAACCATTCTCTAGTTATTGATCAGACATCGTTTGATAGTCAATGTCACCGCGACCTTGACCTTTGACCTAGTGAACATCGATTTTATAGTCAATGTCACCACGATCTTGACCTTTACCTAGTGACCCCAAAATCAATAGATCTAACCATTGTGTAGTTATCGATCGGATATCGTTTTGATAGTCTGTCACCGTGACCTTGACCTTTGACCTAGTGACCCCAAAATCAATACGGGTCATCTACTGGTCATGACCAACCATCCCTCCAAGTTTGAGGACCCTAGGTCCAACTATTGTGTAGTTATTGATCGGATATCATTAAGATAGTCAATGTCATCGCGACCTTGACCTTTGACCTAGTGACCCCAAAATCAATAGGGGTTATCTACTGGTCATGACTAACCATCCTTCCAAGTTTGAGGACCCTAGGTCCAACCATTCTCTAGTTATTGATCGGAATCGTTTTGATAGTCAATGTCACCGCGACCTTGACCTAGTGACCCCAAAATCAATAGGGGTCATCTAATGGTCATGATCAACCATCCTTCTTAGTTTGAGGACCCTAGGTCCAACCATTCTCTAGTTATTGATCGGACATCGTTTGTGACACAGTCAACACAAAATCAATATGGCTCCCCTCCACACTTTGTGTGGGGGAGCCATAACTATCACAGAAGGTTATTAATACCCTTGCAAACGCATACCCCATGACTTCATGTATATGCGCAGTTCCACTTCATACTGATGCTTCTCACAATGTTTGGGGTATGACAGAGGTCACAGTTACCTTATTTTGGTATGCGACACACCGCTATCCCAAGATGTATCAACATACCAAGTTTGGTATTTCTAAGTGTTATTGTATTATTGTATTGAAAATATGGTCCGGACAAGCATTTTCTATGACAGAGGTAACAGGTCAAGGTCACAATTACCTTATTCTGGTACGCGACACATGGCTATCCCAAGATGTATCTAAATACCAAGTTTGCTATCTCTAAGACTTAGTGTTATAGTATTGAAAATATGTTCTGGACAAGCATTTTCTATGACAAAGGTCACAGGTCAAGGTCAAAGTCACAGTGGCCTTATTTTGGTATGAGACACACAGCTATCCCAAGATGTATCCACATACCAAGTTTGGTATCTCTAAGTGTTATAGTATTGAAAATACGGTGCAGACAAGAGGTGAAAGAGTCTGTGGATGCTCTACTGGCTAAATGTGCAGGGGACCATAACACATTTTCAACATTCATTCAACCGGCACATGGCAATGATATAGGTCACTATTTGTTGAATGCCAGCCACAGTAGCAGGAGAACTAGTCTGTACAAAGTTAGTGTATTACAGGGTTCCCACAGTTTTTTGAGAACAAAACTATCCCAAGAGAGTTTTTTCAGGTTTTCCCACTGCTTTCAAGGACAATTTATACCAGTGTTTGTCCGACACCGTTGTTGCAAAAACGTTAAATTGTTCACAGTACTAATTAGTAATATGTGACACCACACAAGATGTTAGTTTATTTTTTTTGACAAGTATTGACTTTAACCCGCTGTTTTTTAGGCTGTTCTCCCTCCTATGAAGGAAATTTAGTGTTGACATTTAACTTGTTCTCAGACGACATGCTTTATCGATTCAAATTATTAGGCTAAAATTGTAACATATTTTATGAGTCAACCGGTGAGGTAACGAATTTGTACGACAGCGATCGAAAACAAAAGTACAATTTGGGGTTCACATTTCATTGATCAGAGCATTAACACATCTTTACGATTGTTCACGAATACTAGGGCTGCGTATCGGTCAGAATGATCGATACGATATTTGTATCGATACAAAATGATCGATATTCGATATATCATATGATATTTTTTCAGCAGTAATAAAAGACTAACATGTAAACGTTTTGTCATTTATTCATTCAAAAAGTAAACACAGTTCTAAGCTTTATCTGAATTCTTTTTCAAAAATATCATTGCATCCAAGGCATCGTCATTCAGGCACGACCTCTCTGCTGATAGAATATCCCCAGATGTCGAAAAATACAGATGTTGAAAATGCAATCAATCGCCAGAAAAAGTACAAACAATGAGCCGCCGAGTGCATCTTTTATATGCAGAGTTGACTCGACTGATAAATACAATGAATAAATTTCGAAACAAATACCTATTTCAAATTTTTAATGCATTTAATCACAAGTTTTGTTCGTTTTTGTTGTCCGAAAGTCAACAGTTTTCCTACCGACATAAATACTAAATACCCATAATCCTTAGCCATGTATATATCTTTTAACAAGACGGCACTTATAACGGGTTTATGACCCGGAATTCTTTACCATTTTTCTGATTATTTCTGACTAAAGAACCCATCGATGTAATAATAAACATCAGAATAGTAAAATTTGTTCCAATGAAAGACTAATTAAAAAGAAAATTATAATTTCCAGTATAATTACTAATTGAATATTATGGTCTGTCGCCGCGAAGACGGTAATAGGAACCGCCATATAACTGTCGTGACCCAGTATACATAATCCGGGCATTCAAATATTCCCACATCCGCTTTTCCAAAACAAAACAAAAAGTCTTCTGCCTCGATTTTTTCTAAAGTTATTGAATAATTATGCATTAAAATGACTGCAATTAGAAAAAGTTGCACCTCTTACCTGTGCAGTTTTTACTCGGCGAACTCCGAGTTTGTCTTCGCAGAGTATCGTGGCGTACTTTCGTGGCGTAAGTACGCCGAGAAGCTTTTCCGACTCCGCGTAGTTTTATCATCGAAACTCCGCGTAATTACGCGATTTGTAAATTCCTCACTCGGCATGAAAGAGTAAAGTGTGGGCTTCGCGTGAGCTGTACTGTATGCAATGGGAGAGAGTTCACTTTTGATCGATATTTTGACCGATACGAACACGTTCGATACGATATATCGATCGAACCCTAAATACCGGTATTCGATATATACCGGAAACCGGTACGCAGCCCTAACGAATACCAATGGTTAATTTTTATGGGCTTACTAGGCCATTCGCCAAATCGCCATAGGCGAAAAGTAACCTGAACTGGCGAATAAAACCGTAAGAAATACACACCAAATTCGCCAGACATCGGCGGTCTGGCGAATCCAAATTTCCGACCGATTTTGTCCAATAGATCTCAGAAAATCCCGAATTCTAATTTACAAAGTCTTTCACTGTTTATAGGCCAATATCCCGCTGAGTGTTTTAGCTAATTAGTGACAATCAATTTAGATCGATAAACTAATTATGTCAGCCAGCGTTTATTGAAAACCACTGTCAAATTGTCGGTGCGATAAGACTCCGCCCACTGTTACGCCTCTTGCTGTCATTCAACTGGTTTGTGTCCCCGCGCTCAACATTATCTGTCATATAAAGTTGTGACATTATTCACAGATTTAACTGCGTGATCGAGCCAGGTAAAACATCAAATAATGTGGCGCCCTCTAGCGGCCAAAATGGCTGATCAAAACAGAAAATTTGAAAATGTTTGCTTACGAATTAGCCAGAGATACTCAGCCTGTCTGTGTTTTTGAACTTTACGATCACTGATAAGTGTTAAAGGAACACATGGCAATCTTGAGTTTTCAAAAACTAGCAGCATCCCGTTACTTTTTCTACATAAATTGCATTTGTTCAATCATTAATGTTAATTATAAGAATTGTATTAAGCCATTTGTTTTTTTCTATTATTTGTTTTTTTTTTATATTATTGCACCAGTAATATATTAAAACTTATAGTATAATAAGACGAAATAGGAATACTTAAAATTTTATTTATTTAAATGTAACCAGGGTAAAAGTAAAAATGATACTGGATATATAAATTGTGACACCCATTTCAAATACTGCAAGATTGCCATGTGTCCCTTTAAGTGCCTACTAATTAGTTGTACACACGGTAGCGTAAACTGGAACAATGACAAGTGTGAACCGGTGTTAATCGGCTGTTTCTGAATTGGGTTCATTTTATGGTTGATTGTTCAATCAACATGAAACAATACAAAAGGTGCGATTACTCAAAATATTGGTGTATGTAGCATTTCTGAATTTGCAGCGCGATCTTTCTAGATTCTTTGGAACTCGTGTTAGTTGAACTTGTATATGCCTCAGTTTAGCCTTACATTTTTTAAATATATTGCTATTTTTTTTATTTCTCTGCATGTTAGCATACTGAAATGCATTTAATGAAAATACTAAATGGTGACAAGAGTCTGCATTTTTGTATTTTCTTATGATATATGCATGCATTCATTCTGTCCTTTTTTAAATTTCAGTCTTTACAATTTTTAAAAATTACAATTACAATAAATAAATACAATTTTTAAAAAAGTTCTGAACTTTTTCCCGGTATGGGAAGCATGATATTATGTCCTTTAATGGGGCATAACACCGCCAAAAGTCATTGAACTGGAACACATCAATGACATGCACAACTACACATGGCACTAATCATCCCTGTATTAAAACTTTAAAGAACTCAATTTCATTAACCAGTACACAACAATGGCAGTGCAACTAGGCTTGGTATAGTTCTATGACATAAAACGTCACAGAACAGAGCTACAGATAAGCAAGGTATTTGCGTAAATTCCCAGTTAAAACTCGCTAAATTAGGCTAAATACACAATTAAATTTCTATATTGGTGCGTACCAATTATGTTTAACAAATTAATTACACAAAATAACCGTTTTTGTCAGCATATCATATTTTATCCATTACCGTGAAGATGGCCAATATCAAACGGAATGCATCGCCGTTTCCAGTCAATTCTCAAATAAGCGAGCCATTGAGATTGGCTAAATGTGACTGGTTATCAAGTTTATTTTTTTCACTCGAAAGTAAATCCTTCAGGAACAAAAATGTTGTATTCAGTCTATTTTTAATTATTCGGCATCACCGAAGCACTCAACTTTATCTGTACGTCAACATGGCTAAAAGAGGCGCAGGTGTTTCAACTCAGTGCAAGAATATTCATTATCGCCAAATATTAATAACTAACTCAGAACACAATAATAACTAACGTTGCGACGTTGAGTCGTGACGTCAATAAAGTGTTGCTGACGTCAACATCATCCGCCGACAACGTTCAATAAAGCGAATATTTGTTTGCAAAAACGTAATTTAAAATGTAATAAATAGATTATTTAACTGCTGAGATCGACTATGGGTAATCCTTTACTTGATGGTAGACGTGCTTTGTTTTTTTTACTTACTCGCATGCGCTCGTTCGTGAAAAAAACTATACGCCTACCTCTTGTGAAGGATTTCCCTATAATCGATCCCAGCAGTTAAATAATCTCTATATAATTCATATAGGGCCCTGGTTTTGTATCACTGCTTAACACAGAAGTTCAGAGAGATATTGCACAGGGTATAGTTCGCCCTGTACACTGGACAGACTACTTTACATCCCTCCGAAGGATGACCTATATTCACAGTACCATGCCCAAGTAAGATACTGCGGGAGTTTGTTTGAAAAATCTGGGATGTGACCCCACTGGAAATCATACACGTGATTTCTGGGACTCGAGTCAAGTATGTTAACACTTGGCGACCGCAGGGTTAAGTTTCCAAAATTATATGGCAACAAAAGAACACAAGATAAATATGTCTGGAAGTCTCCTGAAACATGAGTCATACACAAATATCCTAGACACATTCGGTATTCACAGGGTCTGAATGACACTGACTACCACAACAGCCATGGTTCTCACGTCTCCGTCTAGGTATTCTTCTTTTAGTTTAGATACTACAGATTACCAAATATGCAAACGACTAGAATCGTCAGGGGATGTTTATGCTCACACAACCTTCCAATTGTTCACTCGATTTTTTAAACATGCAGAATGAATAACAAAAACGTAGTCTAGATCATCTGCGACGCTTGCTTGTTTACAAAATTATCAGGCGTCGAACATGATCAAGACTAATTTCATGTAGATCAATCCGTGACAACACAAAACATTCATAAACTGAAAATGTGTGCTAACTTGTTTGTGGACACACTACCCTCCGACTTTTCACCCGTATATTTAATCATGGAAATTGATTGACAAACAAGTTATGTCATCAAGCGCAGTAAATTAGGTCACGCTATACAAACACGAAGTTGACAAACAATAACAAACCAGTCATCAACTGCGTCTGCACACTTTATTGATACGTACAACAGTCGACGGTGTCAACTCTCTCCACATTACAACACATATTCTACTTACGACAAAGTGTATACGCCTAATTGTACAACGTCAAAAGCTCTCTTTGATTTCATGTGTGAAAAAAAGATGGCCGCATCAGCATCAAAATAAATAAATATGAAACAGAGGCTATGACGTCAGGCTATTCCAACAATACATTACTTTCATGAAACGCCTCCCGAATATTGCCGATCTGCACAGTGAGGTCTAAAGCAACTTTATTCTCAATATAAAACACACATATATCTATACAACACTTCCTTCGAATTTTATTAGAACAAAATGTATTTCACATCGACTCAAAACATTATACAGAACGTGGAATTCACAATTTACTATCTCCATACACGAGGGGTACAGCAAATTCACGCTTCACTGTGCACTATATGCAGTATATGGAATCTCGAATTAGGTCAAACTCCATCACAGTACTAGAGCGTTCAATGGTTTCCATACACAGTAATAGTTATCTGAATTTCTATATTCATGAATAATAACGCTCTATGAAAATGTATAACATTTAGTGGTAAGTATTTTTTTTACATTTAGCGGAAGTTTTTACATTTAGAGGAAGTTTTTTTACATTTAGCGGAAGATTTTTAACATTTACATTTACCGGAATTTTCACATTTATCGGTGCTGCTCAAGTTATTGTGGGATATTCATATCATTAAGTGTACAGCAATGACACAATGAACACATCTTTAGAGGACATAGTCAGGTGTGGATTTATTTCTTTATTACCTCTTGTAATAGTTGCTTGTTTCGATACGTGTTTTTATTTGACTGTGTGTGAGGCAGCGTCTCCGTGGCCGAGGGTTAAACGACGTTGCGATGTAATGCCACAATCACTGTGCGACTTTAGTATAACTTCAGCACAGATGGTTATGTATCAACCGTTTAAATCACCACTTTGGTCCCAGCCAGCCAGGCAAAACCACAAACACTTGAGCGTCGAATTAAGAGTTACCATCTCATAATTCGTTTTACTTTGGAAGTAAAGAACTTTTAATCTAACATGGTTTATGAAAATACTCAATGCTGATTGGCTATTGAATAGTTTTTGAAAAAGCTATAAAAAAAAACCTCTGACGTCACGTCCTTCAAACGTTAGAACGTCATTTTAAACGATTTTTAACTTCGGAAAACATCCTAAACGATTACGTTATTTTAAGGCAACGTTACGTTCAAACAACACACTGCACTTGTTAGAAACGATAAACAATGTTAGTTGCGAGAATGTGTTTGTATTATGTTCAATCTCTCGAAAATGTGTGTATAAAATACATAACAATCAATGTCAGATAAGAAATAAAATATGTCCAACGGGTTTATATTATGCTAGATCAAAACCGGGTGGTTGGGACTTGAAACACATCGAAACCGTCAACCACGTTTTTATCTGGGATAATATAAACCCGCTGGACATATTTTATTTCTTAAATACACATGATAACAAAAAATGGATCTGGTCAATTATAAATTAGTTTAAACATTTATTTTACATCGATAGTATTGAAAGCTCTATGACCTTATTTGAATAACTATCGATGTCTTCTTGCCAGTGGGTAGAACCAGTACTAAGCATATGATGAGAAACTGTAAAAGTTTAAGTCAATAAAGTATCTATCTATCTATCTATCATATGAAGTTAAATTCTTAGAGACACAACACATATGGTAATGACGGGGATCGAACCCACGACTTTTCAATCATGAGTTTAACGCTCTACTGCTGGACACAGTGCTCCACAATTTATAAATTATAAATTTATGAATTTATATAAATTAATTACTTATACAATAAGTCCATCTAATATACGTTAAATTCCCTAGTATATTTATAGTTATATATCAACGATCAATTAATGTTTTCACAATACTGCCAAGAGGCAATACCGCCAAGAGGCATTTTAAGTCATTTCAACGGATTGATAATGTGAGGGTAAGACGTGCTTCACTGTCCTGAATTTAATACAGATAAGAATGCTGTTCTGTCAGTAAGCATCGGTGGTTCAGTGGTAGAATGCTCGCCTGCCACGCGGGCGGCCCGGGTTCGATTCCCGGCCGATGCACATTTTTGCGAAAATGTTAATTAATTATATAATTAACTCTTAATATATATATATAAATAATTAACTCTTAATATGTTCGAAACATAGTGGATGTAACATAGCATTAAACAAATACAAACCTGATTTTAACTTATTTTAAGCATTTTGCTATTATAGTTATTTTTATCTAATAAAGTTAACATTGAAGGAAAATGGGTAATAAGTGAGATGGATGATGATATACATATATCCTTCGTTATATGTACATACAATCAAACACCTGTTAACATGGTTAAATAACAGTCGTTTACCTCGCTGTCTAAGTGTTTTAGCGTATTACATCTCATATTCGTCCTTAGTTTGTTGCAAATATCAATAATCTTAAATTTAAATGTTCCAGCAATCAATATTTACAACTACTTTCAAGAGTCTACCTGCAAAGCTATCACGCTACGTACAGCTCTATGCTAGCTTATTATGTTTCTCTTAATTGTGTTTGTTGCTCCCAAAGGATCACCTTTATCAGTATGTATTAACATTCACACTAGCGTTCGTTTAGTGCAGTGTGGCGGCTGTAAAAAGTCTCCCCGTGCTACGAATCAGAAGTTTTATTTTTACTGGTCCTTTGGGGCCAACGAGCCCAATATAGGTGGCTTTGAAGTAGAATACCGCTTAAGCCGGTGCTAGGGGGCGTGAGAGCTGTTGCTTCTTTCATTACTTCTCATGAATAGACTTAATAGAACCGAGTCTGCTGCTTTATTCTCATAACTGTGTTTGTTGCTCCCAAAGGATCACCTTTATCAGTATTTGTTAACACCAGTTACCTTTAGCGTAACTCTCTCGACTGTTTATTCCTATTTAGGGATCAAGCAACTTATGCAAGAACGTCTTATATCTCCGCACAAGTATATAATGGTACACATTACTAACTGCAGAGACAGGTAAAGGGTTATCTTTAAGAAATAAAATATTTCCAGCGGGTTTATATTTTCCCTGATCAAAACCTTGTGGGCGGGACTTAAAGACCATGGATACCAAGGGCCCGAGGTTCGATGTGTTTCATGTCCCAATCACCAGGTTTTGATCTCGCACAATATAAACCCGCTTGATATATTTTTTATTTTTTTTATCTGACATGGATATTTATGTATTTTATACACACATTGTAAGAGATTGAACATGATACAATATGATTATTACTAGAGTAACGTGTTCAGGAAGTTTGTATTACCTCCAGTAGGTAAATGCCAGATCAAGGATCACACGAAACGCGGAGAACCTCTTGTGTGATGCTGATCTGGCATTTACCTACGAGAGGTGATACAAACTACTCTGCTAATGATCCTTTTATTATATACCTCTTACACATCATTAACATAGAAATGTGTGCATTGCTATTGCATACACATTCAATGAAGCATACTATTTCTCGATAAAGTGCAGCGGGAAAATGTATGTAGTTTTAAGATGTTGATGTTCATTGGTCTGACCTACTTGTTTTGTTTGTATGACGTAACGTCGTCTTGACGTTCTCGCGCATTGTCATGATAGTGGCGTAAAACTTGGTTGAATCATTGGAAAAACCGCTGTTCTATTTTTAGTAAGATAGTGATACTAATTATATTTTTAGTAGCATAGTGATAACCTGTAGTGTGATACTGTAGTTGTATTCCATTGTAAGAAAATGAAGGTACTATGTATATATTATTCATAGGTATAACGTTGCCTTAAAATAACTTTATCGTATTTTGGGATGATAATCGTTATTGACGTTCTAACGGTTGAAAGACGTGACGTCAGAGGTTTTTAAAAAACTCCCCAATAGCCAATCAGCATTGAGTATTTTCATAAGCCATGTTAGATCTCCGATGTATATGCGTACGATCTTCCCCTTTCTCTGGGGCGGCTCTAAAGAACCTATACTGTGTTGAGCCGTAAATGTCTCACTACACACTTAGCTCCCTTGCATGTGACTGTAGGCATGTGACTGTAGGGTGATTCTTACACCATAAAAAGTAGGGGTGTGTTCTTCGGTTTGAGATATTTTAATAATTGCCCATGTATATTTTCTTTTCTTGTTTCAGGTGAGAAAACAATAGTGTGAGATTGGATGAACAGCGATAAGACGACACTGAAGCAAAATGTGACACATTTGTGGGTGCTCAAAATGCTTATGAATTTAGGTGCAAACTGTTTAGTGAAAGCCGAAAAGAGTACCTTGACTGCCACCACTCACATTAAAAAAAAAAAGTGGGCTATGTACCAGATTTTGTGGATTTTTATGAGCAGCAGTAACTGTATTTTCCCAAAAAAATACTTTTAGAATGTAAATGCTTGATTCAGAATGAAAAATTGGACTTTACTGCCTATGGCCAACACAGTAAAATCGAAGTGTGTTGTGAGACCTTGAAGAAACAATCAGCCAGACGCTTTCAGTACAGCTTTCATTGACACAGATCAATATTTCTGAGTTTGATGTTTTCAACTGTGTGAAAAAGTTGAATTGAATATTTTTGATGAATTGCAATGAACTTCATTTGGATTTGGCCATAAATTAGTGATTTTGCACATGAAAATGGACCATACTTTGATCAACATGGATTATTTTGTGTATGCTGTTTGTAGTGAACTCCCAAATCACTTCCGTAATGTCGATATGGATTCCAGGCGATGAAACATCCTGATGAAACGCAATATAAATGTTGTCAGTGCATATTTCAGTGCATACACATGTACATTCAGTATCAACTATTCCGCGAAAGATGGATATTCGATTGTATTTGCAAAAAAAAGTGTGCTTGAGAGTCGATAAATTGTTTCTGGAAGTTTAGTTCTCGTCTCTGTTGGGTTCGAATCAATACAATATACCGACACTATGCCAGGGACATGTTCACGAAAAGCAGCTTCATATGACATCTAACAGGTATGTGTTTGTATAGAAAATTATTTATTGTTAGGTAGTCACCTATAGTTGTTGCGGTTATGATTTTGAAGA
Organism: Cyrtodaria siliqua; assembly: GCA_037043455.1. Classification (NCBI taxonomy): domain Eukaryota; kingdom Metazoa; phylum Mollusca; class Bivalvia; order Adapedonta; family Hiatellidae; genus Cyrtodaria; species Cyrtodaria siliqua. The sequence continues at coordinate 97,031 of JAWPHD010005092.1, forward strand.
CATGCACACACATGAGCCCCCCTTGAAGATCTCACTACACACTTAGCTCCCTTGCATATGACTGTAGGCATGTAACTATAGGATGATTCTTACACCATAACAAGTAGGGGTGTGTTCTTCGGTTTGAGATATTTTAATAATTGCCCATGGATATTTTCTTTTCTTGTTGCAGGTGAGAAAACAATAGTGTGAGATTGGATGAACAGCGATTAGACGACACTGACAGCAAAATGTGACACATTTGTGGGTGCTCAAAATGCGTATGAATTTAGGTGCAAACTGTTTAGTGAAAGTCGAAAAGAGTACCTTGACTGCCACCACTCACATTAAAAAACAAAAGTGGGCTAAGTACCAGATTTTGTGGATTTTTATGAGCAGCAGTAACTGTGTTTTCCCAAGAAATACTTTTAGACTGTAAATGCTTGATTCAGAATGGAAAATTGGACTTGACTGCCAATGGCCAACACAGTAAAATCGAAGTGTGTTGTGAGACCTAAAGCAACGTCCAATTCAATTTTTGTCATATGATCAGAGTGTAAATACACCAATTTTAAAAGTACACGAAGCTACATAGACTCTAAGCACCTAGGAATGCTCTACTCTATACGCAACTCTAACACATAACATGAACAAAGATAAATTGATTCAGCTTATACAGAAGACATTTGTTAGGGAATGGACTACATTTCTTGCTTGTAATAATGTCACGGCTTATTTTACAAAACACCCCCAATGATAATTATAACATATGGACTTGAGCTGATGTATGTAGATCTTTCTTAATACGGTAAAACTGTTTACCTCCAAGTTGAGGGTATTCCTGTGATTTAAACATATTTTATTGCCAATATTTTACAGACAGAATAATATCCTCATATATACAATAGAAATATTATAATAACAAATGGGTCGGCTAACAAGTTCTACCAACATTAGTTTAAACCCTTCCCATTTAACATCTTGAAATTGCAAATGTGTATGGCTGAGTGAAATAAATTACCATGGCAAATAATACATTGAGAGAGAGAATGATGAATAGTAAACACAATATATAAGAGAGAGAGAGAGAGAGAGAGAGAGAGAGAGAGAGAGTTTCCCAATCTTTAACTTCCAATCAGTTCGAAAAAAATGAACGCTTTCATATTACATCAACCGCTATAGCTCTATGACCTTGAGGTATGTAACAACAACAACAACAACAACAAACACTACAATGGTATTGGAGATCAGACAGACGAGTTATACTCAGCATATTTTCGGCAATATCATTTACATATATCAAAAATAAAAGAGAACCCAAGACAGAGCCTTGATGAAACAAGACAGAACCTTGAGGAACTGAGGGCATTCCTATGGGTACTAACTGTGTGCCACTTATCGCATATTTGTTTTCATACGGTTATGAAAGTGTTCATGTTGAGTTTGTCACCTGCTAGCCAGAGAGACATTATTGAGGCGTTTAGTAATACATCTCGGTATCCGGATGAAGTACTCAATATTGATAACCCGCCTTTTGCTACCAGAGCTCAAGTTGAATAAAGCCAACCATAGCAACATTCCTATATATTCATCTCTCGATTTCAAATGATTACACGTACATGCTAAAATCTATGATAAGGGAGATAACTTTAACTTTGACATCGTTAATTATCCACATTTAGATGGGGACGTACCTCTTTCTACATCATACGGGTTTTATATCGTTTTGCTAGGGCATGTAACGATGTTAAGAATTTCATTTATCGAACTTATGTTATTAATACACAACTTAGCAAGATTTGTGTTATCATAAACTACGTAAATCGGAAATCAAAGTTCTCTCCCGCAACGAAAACCTGCTGGAAAAATACAACACCAACCTAAAAACATTTCCACAACTAGGAATATCACAGCCGTTATTCTATGTAGATGTGATCTATAAACTTCAGAAAATAAAGGGGTCTGACGGATTTCCTGACCAATTTACAAAATTATCTGGAAATTTGCCAGAAAAGTATTCTACCCTTTAGTAGGCACTTCATGTTTGCAGTCAGTCACTACGCTTGAGATTTCTCTTGTGAGATGACCGGACAACCTCGTGGGACTTCACGATTACACCTTCTTAAACCCTGAAAGGAAAGGTTGGAGTATAAACCTTCGTTCCTCGGATTTTCTGGTCGTACCCTAGATTGGTTTTCTCTTTGGCTGCAACTGCTGTGGTTGTTCAGTACAATTCTGGATACATCCTGAGGTGTTTCTAATGATGTTTTTTTTATATATCTTTACAATAACATATACGTATATCTTTTCCTAATTTCTCTGGATGTGGACTTTATTTCAGAGATTTTCTTTTGATAAAATGTACTTTATTTACACTGTCTTGTCAATTTGAGCGCTGAAGACAGTATAATAGCGAGGTTGTGTACACTAAAAATCGATTTAAGCTTAAAAGTGAGCCATTTTGGGTACTGATCGTTCCATGTTGAATTGGACCGTGTAAACAACAGGTTACTTTCTTAAACAAACTAGATAATAACTTTTATAACATTTCTAGGGTTGAAAGATTGGGATTTCTCAGTGAAATTATATTTATTATCGCTAAATAGTAATAACTAACTCCGAACACAAACATGGTTGCCAATTGCAGATTTTTGGACTAACCCAAAAAAAACAGTCCGCACAAAATGTTTTTGCATAACAATGTTCTACAAGATGTCCTTACTCAAAAACTTAATGATGCCACCTTGGCACCTTTGGGGAATTTGAAATATTCAAGATGGCGGACAAGATGGCCGCCGAAACATAAAATCATCGTATCTTATGCAGTATATGAGACAGAAACATGCTTTTTGTGTCGACATATTGGTTTTTATGGTCAAGGAATCCATATTTAATGTTAATAAGGTATTTTGGGCAATTTGAAAAAATCAAAATGGCGCACAAGATGGCTGCCGAACATAAAATCGCCATATTTTCTGTATTATATGAGCAAAAAACATGCTTTTTGTGTCGACATATAGGTTTTTGTTGTCAAGGAAACCATATTTAATGTTTAAATGGTATTTAAGACACCTGAAAAAGTCTAGATGGCGGACAAGATGGCTGCCGAAACATAAACATGCTTTTTGTGTCGACATATAGGTTTTTGCGGTCAAGGAAAGCGTACTTGATGTTAAAAAATGTCTAGCGGTCTTATAGTTTACCATTGCGATTGTTACCCGATAAAAAACCCACATAAAAGAGCGAAATTATTCTAAAAATGAATGTTTGTTATTGATAGCAATGGAATGACTTTTATTCATATTACAAATACAATTTATTTGCTGGTCATGGAAAGTCCTTATTTTCTGCAGAAAGTAAAACCCAGCATGAGCTTCAGTTTTCAGTCACTTGTCATTGCAGATGTACACCAAAATAGTCTCCAATTCTCCAACAATAACATGGTTAGGTGTTGATTCATCATTTCATTATCGGTATCACTATTTGCCTCTTCATCGCTAAATTCTGCAGCCTCTTTTGTCCATCAATTTTGACAGTTACTTGTCAGGAAGCAGTTGGAAAATACTGTGCATGCTAGCTGAGCTGCATAACATCCACACCTTGCTGTTGCACAGGGCTGGTCAGACGAACATCCGCAACAAATCATCTGAAGCACACCTGCAGGTGCGGTGGTTTATTTGCAGGGATTGTCACAGGGGTAAACACTTTATAATTTTCATCTTTGTTCCATCCAAATTTCGTCGGGTCAAGATCAGGTAGATCTGCGTCCATTGCACTTTTCCAGATACATGTCTGAAGGTGTGCCCTTTTGACATTTTCGGAGAAGGACTCTGATGTTGTTGGTACAGATTGTAACTTAGCAGTCTTCCTGACTTCTTGTCTTAGCCAACCAAACATCGTATCTGGTATCAGACATGCTGCCATTTCATTTCCTCCCATAGCATGCGGCAACAAAACAGGTAGCTTCTGCAATAACGTCCTGTATATTAGCACTTATGTCACCAAGTTTCTCCAGTTTGTGACACTTCTGCAGCTTCTTGACGACTGTTGCCTTACGTAGGCCGCTTAGTTTAGCTATAGTATCACAGCCAGACAGAGCATGTGCGGCTAACAGCTGAGGTACAATCGCTGAATGTTTCTTACCTGTCGCTGCTATGTCTATTACTGTTTGTTTGGCACTAGTTCCGTCCATCAGAAGAGAGCAGGCCAAGTCTTTGAGCACATAGTAGTGAAGCAGTAGGACGAACACATCAATGTCATCACAGATTACTGTCACATTTCTGGCTCCCTGTGAAGCTGCATATACCATTTGCTGAGGAATGATAACATCAGCTTCCTCGTGACTTCTCCTTAAGTCCATTCAATTAAAGGCAACTCCCAAATAAATATCTCGGGGAACCGCTGAGGAACCTATGATTATCAGCTTGTGATTGAAGCCATTCTCACATGCAGCGATGTTCATGACTTTGTTTTTGAGCTGCTCACAAATCATGTCAATCAGCCGAACCTTGATTTCTGTATTGGCCAGGACCGTCTGCTGCGCTGGTAACGGTGTACTTAACTTTAGTTTATGCCCAATGCCAGACTTCTGACTCATTCGGGGTTCTTTCTTGTGCCACTCTTGATGCTGTACTCATAGTATCGGTCAAATATCAGATGCAAATCACACGTATTCAACCGATGTGACACATTACGCCAGTAACTGTCAGTAAAATCCTGCACAGTCGCATTGGAAGGCCAATGTATGCACCAGAGAATTGCGCAACCATCAATAATGATCACATCTGGCTTCAATGAAACATTTTGAAGTTTCTTCTTCAGCATGGATTTTGAAGTTGCTAACCTCCTGTTGCCATTATCATCAAATAATGATGTTGGGAGAGGAGCAAGCTCATGGCTGAACATGTCTTTCAAGTCAATGTATCGAGTTGACACCAATCCCATTACCCGTGAGTAGATCAACTGTGTGTCATAGACAGTAACAGATCCACACTTTACAACTTTTCTACTGACTGACATAGTGACCTTCAGGCCAGGATCTTTCATATGCAGACATGTGTGTTCTTCCAAGGTTGACAGCATCATCGACATTAATTGAATCTGTGCTTATTCTACCGGAGACAATATGAAGGATACCCCCAGAGTGCTCTTCTTGGCTCAGAGGGTCAATACAGGTTCAAGCTTCTCGCGGATATTCTTTCTGTCAGCTGCATCTGATTCAATTCTTGCATCTGCCTCCTCCTTGTGTGTAGTGACGTAAAGTGACTCGCTGATATCTCTCATACCATCCAAATCTTTCAGGAGGCGGCAGCATGTATGCAGACTGAGAGCCCAACGCTTTAGAGCAGATGGACTGAGTGTTATTCCTATCAGTACCCCTGGACCATGACCATACCGCATTGAATGTGGTTTCTATGAACATGTCTAACCAAATGGCGCTCCAAAGACCAGCTTTGTGCCGCATCACATGTTCAACATTCCTGAATCTGGCTTGCACTTCCTCTCGAAGTTTTTCCATGGACCTTAGATAATACAAGCCATACCTTGCATACAGGCGTTCACGATCGAGCATGGAATTACATTCATACTGACGCAATGTCATTGTGGAATGTAAACAAGTGTGTGAATATTTAATGAGTAGATGTCACTCTCGTCACCGATTCGTCAACCCATTGTCGCCGCAGTAGCTAGCGATCTTTACACACAATAAGTAAATTATATGTGTAGTCTACATCATTGTCTCACGAGGCCTTGCAATGAGAATAACACAATATTTAGCGCAGTGAACGATGCTTGATGGTTCACGACAAATCAGCACAATAATTTATTTTTAGTGGTAGAACATCATTCTCACATCTCTTGAGTTAAAACGTCCGCACGATTTACACAACTCTGGCAAGCGAGAATGTCGATCATAGGAATTATTTTATTTCGTGCACTTACGGTAGTATCAGCCTATTTCTATTACGCCCAAATGTATTTTTGCGGAGTGGAATACATCAACATCTTATAGTGAAAAGGTGAGTCTTTAGAAGTACATGTAGGCCTACTCAATGTTATGTTATGAGATTGATTTTGGTCGCATGAGACTTGTTGGCGGGGCGAGTGGGAGGTGTCAACTAGTTTCAATTCATTGAGTACTTCCATTTTATTGGACGGCGTCATCGGTTGTTTACATGTCTGATGCGTCAAACATCCATTGACACAAGCAATGTATTTCCATGCTCAATCGGGAACGGCTGTAGTTTACATGTCCTGCAGCAAAGAAGTAAGGCATCATTCAGGCGACAGAATACAAATGTAAGGCCCATTGAGCTTCCCGTACTGCTCGGACAAACAACATCATAATCACGACTGGTTTGATAAGACAATCAAGCCAGAGTTTGGTCGTCCTACTTTGAGCTGCTCTTCTCACCAACATCTGCATCAAATCAACTTAGTTGTCAACGTTTTGTATTACACCTCGCATGTATTTCCCGATGATGTTATTCAATGAATTTCTTTTTATTATTATTTTTTGTTTACAGTTTTTGTCTATTTTTGACATATATTTCCGCCTAAAAGTATAATATGTCAATAAATTGCACCTGTACACATAAACTAATGCTTAAAATCACTTCCTTGACCCCCAAAACCTATAAAAACACCTTGATCATACCATGGAATATTTATGTTTCGGCGGCCATATTGGCCGCCATCTTGAATATTTCAAGTTCCCCAAGGGTGCCAATGTGGCATCATTCAGATTTAAATTAAGGAAATCCTAAACATACATAATCTGCTAAAAACAATTGTGCGGACTATTTTTGGGGGTTATCGTACCAGCAACCCGACTTCAATAACGTGTTGGTGACATCGACGTCATCCGCCGATAACATTATACCTAATCTGATTAAAAATGTAATAAATAGATTATTTAACTGTTGTGATCGATTATATGGAAATCCTTCAGTCATTGGTAGGCGTGTGTTGTTTTTCACCTACTCGCTTACGCTCGTTCGTGAAAAGAACCACACGCCTATCATCCCGTGATGGATTTCCCTATAAACGATCCCAGCAGTTAAATAATCTCTATATATGATGTATTTGACATGTCAAGGTTGTGGATCGTTGATGAGTTCGTGTGAGAGGCCTCCATAGTATAACTCCATTAGTTGTTTATTTCTTGGATAATTGGTTATGATGATGTCTGCCATAGATTGAGTGCTACAAATGTGAATCTTATGAAATCAATATAGAATATAACAACATAGCTCACAATTTGCTCTGATAATCGCCGGATGCGTTCAAATGATAAAGTATATCTGACACATGCAGTGATTTATTATTATATCTTATACTGAAAATGGTATTTCATTAACGTTGACGCTTATTGCACATTTTATCAAGAACTTCTCCTTTTCATTTATTTAATTGATAATAAATATTAAATTAATCGCGTAGTTCAGTTTTATTTTGCGTATTATTTGACGACAGTAAGACGGTGTCATGCTTTGAGAACAGTTTAGGTGACAGATATAAAAGTCAAACAGGAAATGTGATTACAGATATGATGAAAAAAATCAGAAACTAAATGGCAAAAACTGAAATAATAGCTATATAGCTGATTCGGTGCTTTCAGCCAAAGCTGAACCTGTTTCTAATGTTCAATTTGCATATTCTGTGTTAAACTAAATGCGCCATGTGCACTATTAGATTAAAAGTCAATGTTAGTCCGGAAATTAAAACATGAAACTAAAATGAAATATAAAAAGATCGGACAGGGAAAGTAGCATTCAAGGAGGACAGTCAACCACAAAACACAGAAATAAACACGAAAACAGACAAACAAGAAGGCAAAAGTAATATTAAATGCAAACGACATCACAAACACAAACGGGTTGACAATAGGGCTACCGCCTTGGAACGGTCAGTAGCAAGGTAGGTCACTGGGGGCTTAAACCGGTTCTAGGAAGTATGTAAATCAAAAAATGATGGATACTTTGATACAAAATAATGTTCCAGTTAAAACAGTGCACATAGAAACCTAGTGAATGTAACAATTTTAGTATCCTAATAGTAGTTCACTTAATTTCGTAAATTCAGAAAGAAGTACCCTTAGTTTTATTCGTATTGCAGTTGTATGTAAAACAATATAATCATGATAATATCTAAGAAATGTGTCCATAGGACGTTGGTTTCTATCAGTAACATAAAAGCATTATGAACGAAAACATTCAAGGTTCTGAACAGAAAGCATTAGTAGGTGATGTAGATTAAAAAGTGTAGGTATATTAGTGACTTAAAAACGGAAACCTTAACCAGAATCAATGAAATGTTCGTTTGCTTGTTTGTTAGTATGGTGTTTTACGTCATTTTCAAAACATGTAAGGTTATATATGACGGTCGATTTTTTTGTGGTGGAGGATACCCACTTTTTCTGGGCAGAACCAGTACTGTACACCTCTCGCCATCTGTAAGAATCGACACTTCCTCACTTACAAGACAAGCTTCCAGTGGGATTCGAAACCACAGCGATGAGAGGCGCTTTCACTGAAATGTAAAAGGTGAACCAAGACGACTGGTGATTCTTGCCTATTTGTGGTCAAAATTAATAGAACTCATCTATATCTGTGAATGAAGAAGGCGAATGAAGAGTGTATGGCTATAATAGAGCTCACGAAATGCATTCTATAGAATCAATTTACTAAGAGTAAATCATGTAGGTCAAGGTCCGTCGTTGTGATCTATTTTGGTTGTGAAAACGTATCTGTATTATAGGTTTACATAGTGAAGAGTTAGGGCTATTGGTGACTTAGAAAGAGAGACAATTGTCGATATACTTGTTTCGGTGTCTCTAAATCTGCAAAACCATGTAGATATTTACGATATGTATCGTCTAGTTTATCTGATATGACAGGTAGTTGTCCCAAAACTACGGTGTCCTGTTAGGGCCATCTCACCATCGCATCTTACCATCGAACATCGCATCGTACCATCGACCATTGCATCTTACCATCGACCATCACATTTTATCATCGTATCTTAACATGGACCATCGCACCGCACACATCGACATATATTCTGATCGGCTTGCTTGTTGGCAAGTAGCCCCAGATTTGTTTAAATAAACTAGAAAAAACGTGTGATGACTGTTTTTGCAAAATGATTATGGACTTTTCTAAAAACTTCATTTGCTTATCTAAAAATCGCTGGTGCTCTTAATGTAACTATCCCGACAATAACAAGCACATTTTACAACAGTTGTACACCAGTTCTAAAATGCCTCCTTGCATATTTTGAGACTCCAAACTATACATACACACTATAAACAGCTTTAACAAGTCGGGTCAAACCCCTAAATCGGTGCGTCGAATTAAAGTTACCAACTCTTAATTCATTTGAATCATATTCAATCACGGGTATTTTAAAAACACATTAATAAACCTATATTTTTAATCGGCACATATACATTACTATATGACCTGAACACATGGGTAGAGTTATGATAAACGGTTTTGTAGTATACTGTTGCCGTTATTTGGTGAATTGATTTATTTAAGTATTTTCGGGGAACTAACGATACTAATAAATAAGTGAACACTGAAATATTAATAATTGTACTAAAACAACTGGTGTTGAACTATGTTCGACATTTTATAAATATGGTTTGAATTTATATAAAAACTAATGGAGATAATATCCTATATCGTGTTTATTTTCTTGTGGATTTGAAACAATATATTCGGATAGCGAAGAAATTACTGGCATTGGCTGAATATGTTTGCATTTTCTGACTACCCTGAATAGTACCTGTTTTGTTTTCAGATGATGATGCTATTTTACTGACTTTCTGACGATAATTTTACAAGTTTGCGAGTAAAGGACGTTCCATACACTTGATAATAAAAGGGAGCTGGTCGGGTCTTATAAAGTTTTTTTGTGTCAGTCAATATCCCCTTTAATTACTATTTTGAACTTAAGGAATATTGGTCGACCATCTTTGAAAAAATAAATCCATAATCAATGAGACATTTTTGCCTGAAACACGTATTTGGTTTCAAATTCACTTGACCATCTCCCATCGACTTTGCATTTTTCCAAAGATGACCCCCGACCAATAGTCCTTATTATTTTATATTTTGTTATAGACGTAGTATTTATTGGCTGAAAAGCAGTCACGTGCAAGTCAAACCGGACTTGCAAGTCAATAGCTCTCTTTCGAGTGAATAGTTCTCTTGCCGAGTTAAAAGTATCTTCCATATCATTCAAGCGCTTTATTAATAATGTCAGTTTTTTACCAAGCGCTCAATGATTAACAGGATGCGCAGCGTTTTCATCTATCAACTGAGGAAGAATTGGAAGACTTATTGCTAGCGAGACATTCAAAAGCAACGAAAAGTGTTAAAGAAAACATTGTTTCCATATTAAAAATAAATGACACATTTTTTTACATTTTTATCTATGATTCAATATCATAAAACAACTATTTACTTCTGTTTCTGTCAACGGTGTATTACTATTCATCTACGGGAATGAAAGTACTGCGTCTCGGTCAATAGTTCACTGCTTCGGGTCAATAGTCATTCCCTTGGATGAATAGTTTTAACCATTGACCTCAACAGAAGTATATAGATAGTTGTATAATACGCATATGCAGTTGATTTGACTGGTTGTCTGTACGTGGTGACATGTATTACTGCGTCAGGAGAGGCGTGTGATACTAAATAAAGGTCAAACATCCGTGGTTCTGTAGAAGAATGCTCGCCTCCCACGCGGGCGGTTCAATTCCCGGCCAATGTACATTTCTGGGTCAATTTTAATTACAATTCTAAACTTAATGATTCATAGTGAACGAATCAACAACAGAGTATAACAAATGCTCTCACGTTTTAACAGCTGTTTTGCGCAATATTAAATGGATATTTTACATATCTATATTTTTTTTCTTCTAAGCTTTATACGTAGATATAAAGGTGGAACAGGAAATGTAGCATTCAAGGACCACAGTCAACCAAAAGCACGCATAGAAATAAACAACAATCGCAATATGAACAAAAGGCAAGTCCCATGAAATTATCAATATGTGCACCGAAACACAAAAGAAACGCATCACTTAGTTAAGCTGCTGTATCTTTTTTTATTATCAGCACAATTTAATCGGGTAAAAAATAAATTCATAAGACCATTATTATGTTGATATACTGTGAAAATTTAACAAAACTCGGATAACGATAAGTATGGTGCGCTCCATCAATCGAATGAAATCCATAATTATCGTTATCCGAGTTTTATTAAATTTTCACAGTATATCAACATAATAATGGTCTTATGAATTTATTTTAACCCGAATAAATTAGTCAGATAGTAAAAAAAATACAGCAGTTTAACTAAGTGATGCGTTTCGTTTGTGTGTCGGTGAATATATGCAACCTAATATCACAAATGACAGTTTTCACCAAAAAAAGACTAATCAATCATATGTCCCTTACGTTTGTGATTTCATATCTTGCATTTTATTATTCTGTGTAATTGTTTGTTTCTGTACGTGTTTGTTTGACTGTGGTCCCTGAATGCTATATTTCCTGTTCGACTTTTATATCTACGTTTAATTCAAAATTCCAACATGCCGTAAGGCGTGTAAGGATACGAACGGTTCCACACTACAATGGCAGGCAATATACGAAATGAAACAGCAAACTATACTGAGGGTAAAACAATTTAGCAAGTTTTTTAGATGAAATAATACTGTATACAAGATATACTGACATTTTGGGACTTTAAGGGCTTGACCCCTACGTTCATGTATTCGTTATGTCATTAAAATGTTCGACTGTTATTGATGTGTTTTTAATAAAATATTGTGTCTATGGCAGTAGTTTCTTGATTTTACAACCCAAAAAGTATTATTTTCAGGGTACAACAAAAACTTGCTAAACCTTTTTCCTTCATATGTATTATATCTTACATTTAGGTATATACTCGTATATGGAGAATATGATAAAATCCTTTCATATCAACAAATCATCAGTTATATACACAGTACTTTACTCTCTAATAAAATGATAAAGTGATAATACGTAAAAAGTGGCATTTAATTTCCACTATGACTGTATGTTTATATTTTACGTTTATATGTTACGTATTATAAATGTAGGTTTAACACTCGTATACGAACGGTAGTTCTCCCTGAACAGTCAACCAAAAATCGGCAACAATTACAATGACAAGAAGCAAGGTGTGTGACATCAAAAACTCAAACGGTTGACAATATTGAAGATCGTTTGATATATTGTCATTCATAAGACCATAACGATCTAAAGACATGTGCACTTTAATTTAACTATCATTTTGCATCATAATATCTGATAAAGTTCATCTTTTATACTCGTTTTTTATTCAAAACATAAGCATAAATAAAACATACATACACAAGATGGCGGTTTCAACCAGCAAGATACAATTGACATTGCAAACTATATCGTCTTGGATAATAATTCAAATTACAATATTTCATTCAATTTGCATATATACGAGTATTTGCACGCTACAGCATAACCAAACTGCATTCAGTTGATATTGCAACTGTATATTTATCGTGCATTAGATAGTTCGGAACACAAGCAAAACCAGGCGTTAGGACAATGCATATAAAAGCCGATGCATATTATCTATATAATAATTATAAATTGTCTATGTCAAATGGTAGTACTTGCACATATTGACATGCTCTCCCGCCGTACAGAAGACCTGGAATTCACCAACCATTCTCCATTCTTGATAATGTAACTCACATGTATAATGATGCCATAAATACTTCTAAAACGGTTAAAATATTTCTTTAATTCAAATGGTTAAAACTCTCTGACCTGTTAAACAAAATTGTATAGGTTCCCTTAGCGGATGGCCTTACAAGTATTACTTCTGGCGTTTTGTTTTTGTTGACTTTTGGTTCAGAATTTGAAAAAAATTTGAATTGCTACAGTCATTTTAATTACCAAGGTAAATGTTTAGATACATAATATACTAAATATTTTAACAGTAATAGTCCAATGCGTTCCTTCCTTGCGAACATGTTTGAAATATTCTCACTACTCTGTACTTAGTACTATTTTAAATTTACAGCTTTTTCAACAGAGTTACTTCTCTTATTTTATCTTTCGACACTGTTGTGTTATTCTTCTCGTTGTGATCGGCATGGGCCTTGTGTTATGCACCTAGAATCTGGTATAACCTAATATATGTTGACATAGCTGCATACAGGGCAAGTATAGGCATGTTCTACTCATCGAGTTTCAAAACTAAGGGTACTAAATATCTAAGCATATTTGAATTAATTACAAGGATGTCTATTATACTTCTTTAATCAGGTTATGTTGAAAGTAATCCGGGTCCTCATTCTGATGTCTTCGAGCCCGATATTGTTGATGCCGCTAAAGAACACATATCACTGATTCACTACAATGTCCAAAGTCTTTACAACAAAAATGACATACTTTATGCTGAACTATTGCACTTTGACGTCATAGTTTTCTCTGAAACGTGGTTGTCTTCAAACATATTAAATAACGATATATCGTTCGAACATTATTGCACACCTTTTCGCCAAGACAGAGAAAACGATACGCATGGTGGCCTACTTATCTATGTCAATGAAAACATACCCGCTAAACGTCGCAGAGATCTGGAGGTCCCTGGCGTCGAAAGTATCTGGTTGGAAATATCAGTAGGAAATAAGCCAAAACTATTAGGATCTTTTTATCGCCCTCCTAGTTCTTCTTCTGCTGTCTTGACAGCTATTGAACATTCTATTGGTCTTGCGAAAGACACACCCATCGACGATATCATATTCACGGGTGATTTTAACTTTGATGTTCTGAAACAAGTATCGGCCAACAAAATCAATGATATTTTATTACAAAACGACATGAGCCAATTAATAGCCGAACCTACACATTTTACGGAAAACTCGTCTTCCGTTTTAGATCTATTCCTTGTAACTTAACCTTAAAATGTATTGTTTAGTGGTGTTAGGTGACCATTCTAGATCAAAATATTAGATTCCACTGCCCAGTCTTTTGTATCTTGAATGAGTTCAGACCTCCTCACACTGAATTTAAGGGTAAAGTATGGCTCTATAAATAAGGTGACTACGAACAAATTCGACAAACTGCGGAAAATACGAATTGGGAATCTCTTTTTGATCTAAATATTGACCAGTATGCAGATAATATAAGCAACATATCATCAATATCGCAGACCATCCCACATACAATTATTACTGTAAGGCCCAAGGATCCCCATGGCTTCAGAATGATATTAGAAAATCAGTAAGGAAGAGAAAGCGTATATTATCAAAGGCAAAACGAACAGACACACCCGAAATTAGACTAAATACAAATCAATTCGAAATGAAACAATAAACGTAATTCTTAAAGCGAACAAACGATACTTTGAAAATATATCTAATAAACTTAAATCAAATACCTTATCAAGTTATGACTGGTGGAAAACGCTTAAATGCTATATCAAGCGAAACGATAAATCCACTAACATACCGCCCCTCAAGCATCATGGTATCTACTACAGTGACAATATTAGCAAAGCTAACTTACTTAATGATGTTTTTGCAAACCAAACAGTTCTAAACGATGACGTCCAAATATATAACCGCACATTGTTATAGACCCTAACAAACCAAACCTAGATTAATTAAACTACAGCCCATAGAAGTTGAATCCATCTTACAACCCTTCCACCGAGAAAATCCGGACGAAATTAACAACAAAGTACTAAAAGAACTTTCCAAACAACTTGCAACTCCCTTGTGCAATCATTTTATTCGTTCATTTCGACTCTGCACAGTTCCAACTAGGTGGAAAGAAGCGTACGTTACCGCTGTCTTTAAGGAAAAACGACCCTTCCGATGTTTCGAATTATCGGCCGATTTCGCTCCTATCACCGATAGATAACATTTTGGAAAAACTTATCCACAAGCACGTTTTTAACTTTTTTCTAAGAAATCGTATCATAATTGCTTTGCAGTCAGGCTTTGTACCTAAAGATTCAACTGTTAACCAACTTGTAGATATATACCTACTTTTTGTCAGGCTCTAGACGAAGGTAAAGACATTCGCGCTGTTTTTTGTGATATAAGTAAGGTCTTTGATAGAGTCTGGCACAAGGGTCTACTATACAAACTACAATATGTTGGCATAGATGGCCCACTTATTTTGTGGTTTAAAGATTATCTTGCAAATCGAAACCAACGTGTTATTCTCCCTGGTGCTATGTCTGATTGGAAACACATCAACTCTGGTGTCCCACAAGGTTCTATTCTAGGTCCATTACTATTGTTGGTATATATTAACGATATAGTTGACACCATTAGCTCTACAAATATGCTGTTTGCTGACGACACTAGTATTTTTTATAATAGTCGATATTAACCCACAGCGAGCCCCTGACATATTAAACGCTGATCTGGTGAAAATACATACTTGGGCTGAATCATGGTTAGTTGCGTTCAACCCAAATAAAACGGTGTCACTAATTATATCTCGCAAACATTTTACACCGTTATATCCTTTGCTATCTACGAATAATACTATTATTCAAGAAGTAGAAACTCATAAACATCTCGGACTTATATTTTCAAATGTTTGTAGTTGGCATGCACACACCTGCAATACGTCAAAGAACACGTATGGAAACGCATTACTATTATTAGAAGACTCACATTTGTTCTAGACCATAAATCCCTATAAGCCATTTATACTACATTTATTCGACCAATTTTGGAATATGCCGACGTAGTTGGGATAATTGCACACAATATGAAATAAATGAATTAGAACAAATACAAATAGAAGCAGCTAGGATAGTAACTGGTGCAACTAAATTAGTATCAATATCCCTATTAAATGATGAAACAGGGTGGGAAAGTCTGCAATCACGTCGTAACATGCATAAACTGACATTATTCTTTAAAGTGGTAAACTTAATTACACCCCCATACTTAAATGAACTAGTACCCGACAATGTAGCCGAATCCACACCATGTGAACTCCGAAACGCCGATACTAAAGAACCATTCCATGTAAATCACAACTAAATCCTTTTTACCATCCACAATAAAAACATGGAATGAACTACCAGAACATACAAGGAATGTCTATACCGTCGATGCTTTTAAAAGGCAACTTAATATCTCCAATATACATATACCCCACTACTTCTACTATGGGAAGCGCAAGGCACATATTTACCATACACGCCTTCGGCTGAAATTTAGCTCTCTAAATCAGCATTTATACGCCAAAAATATAATAGAAAATCCATTGTGTAATTGTAGGTCAACAGAAAGACACGAAACATTTCTTACTGTGCTGCAGACAATTTACAGAACACAGACACATTTTAAATAATAGCCTAAGGACATTGGGCATACTTAATGTAAACACTACCCAACTCTTAAAGGGCATCCCTCACACACCTAATGAAACAAATATTTCAATTTTCAAAGCTGTACAGAAATACATTATCAGCACAAAACGATTCGAAATAAACTAACCTCGAATAAATAATGCCTATTCGGGCGACCAAAACGAGAAAACCACACAACAAACTCTCTTCTCCAACTCTATCTACTTGTCTCTTTATTCATCCATTCTTTTTATTATTTGAAATTCCTTAACTAAAAGCCAAACTTTTTTAATATTTCTTTTGGTTCATGATTGTATAGACTCCTGCATATCTTCGTTTCATAACATTACGTAATTATGGAAGCGGATTGATATAAGCTAAAAGCTTTTTTCCGAATCCATGTTTTCAAATTGTGTTAAACTGATTATAATATTGTTTAACCATAATAATTGTATACATTTGAGAATAAAATATTGTTTAAACTAAACATTCTTCAAACTAGTCTTCGACTTGAGCTCAAGTACTGAAATTTCGTTCACAAATATTTCCATCACCTTCAAGGATAAACAATCGTAAGAAGGTATTATTTAGTAGTATGCATCATATTTATACATTGCATCTTGTTATGAACGTTTATTCTGTAAACTTATAGCATTATTTGTGATTGAAATTTTCAGACTTAAGCTTAAGTCTAAGAATATTCTCAAGAATGTATGGTGAATTCAAGGCCAGGTGGTTTAGACGTACTGTTCAAACGAAATACAAGCACAATCTGGTTGGCCATGATACCACAGAGAATGATTCCATTTAATGGTCTTTGCCAGAAATAAGTAAACCTATCAATGTCAGTGGTATTAGGTTAGTGGAAACATCATAAACATAGCTCAGTGAAAACAGACATGTTATATTTAACATCATAACTGATGGGAATATGTATGTACTTAGTACATTCGTTTTGATCGAGCGCTATTTTGGTAACAACCTCTGAACATTAAGAGCTGACGTGTTTCGTCGAATATGTTTCTTTACTACCGATACTTTATATGATAATGTTTTGCCATTGGTAAGGTTATTGTTCTCTGAATATTTGACAGATGAGATAATAAAGGTTCCCTATATAATATTCCTTCATTAGTAGCGGTGATTTATTTCGCATAACTGGATAGTTATTTCTTGAAATTGTAACGGATTAAACTGCGAAAGCCGTGTTGTTTAACGGCAAATCAACAAATTGTATAGGTTATTTTCCAGCAACCCCAGAGAGAGGTGAAGGATACATTACATCCGGGAATCTTTCCCATTCCTTGTATGGAATATATTCCTACGGTTCTTTAACCGCTTGGAGTAGATAGCGAATATGAAGAGTAATGGATACTTACAACATAGTCTACATGTTTGACCCAATTAGTCGTGATCCGATCTGTAACAGTGTTTTCACAAAACTAGAAGGGTAAGAAAATGAAAAAGGTTTTCTGCTTAATTTAATTGTTATCACATAACATGGCTTCTGTGCATGCAATAAAGTCATGACTTATTTCTCGTAGTACATTAGTGTATAACAAATGCAAATGAGAACATAATTACTGTGTTTGTATACAGTAAAACATTTAATCCCAATTGTTTGCATGGTACATCATTCATCATACGCCTTAATTATTGATCATTATTTGAAATCTTTACTTTTTAAAATGTATGTTAGTAACGTTAAATTAAGTTTAAGGTGTCGAATTATTTGTAGGGCGAACGCATTTACAGCCGAGTAATATAGCGACGCCATGTAAACAACAAAAGGACGTCATGATTTGTCTTACAAATTGCCGCCGTTTATAAGGAAAATTGACAATATTAAAGTGAAACTATCACGTCGTAGGTGTGTTATGTGACAAACAGATTCTTACATTCGTGACTGTGTATTATTGACTTTAAATTTTTATAAACTCGTTTGATAAAACTACAGGATACTCGGCAAGAGTCTCGTATCCTATAATGTTATCCAACTCGTTATTAAAATCAACACATTCACTAATGTTAGATCCACTATTTATTAAACAGAACAAATGTTAAAGGTCCGACACGTTTACATAGACTATGGCAGGTGATATGAAAGAAAGTGCATCGGTGGTTCACGGGTCGCAGTCGCAACGCTGATCTATATATCCAATGTTAGATTTAACTTTAGATCTGCAGCTAAACATTGAAATATAGGTAAAAAAATTGAATTGTGTTTGTTTATGTTTACTAATTAATTAATTGATGAATGATACTGAAAGTTTAATGATACTTTGTGTGGAATTTATAGACAATATATATAGACAATATTTAAAAAATATATATGATATGAAAATATTCAAATTATGTATGCAAACATCCTAGCATATTGTCCGGATGGTGATCAAGACTAAACTTGTACATTATATTCCCGTCCCTTTATTATGTGTCGTGGGGTGAGGGGTGGTGATGATGATGATAAGATAAAAAGAAATAGCCATTTTTTGTTTACACACATTGGTTGCGTACGCAGTAGCCAGCCCCGTCCCCTTGAAAAGCGAAGCTTTTTCGACATTAAACATTATGTTTTAAACAGACATACTTAAGTAGCAAGGGCATGTACACCATGCATGATCTGTTTTCTTGTATTTGTTTCCCCATATCGTCCAGAGATATAAAGCATGACTTTGGGATGACAGTAGGACAAGTGTGAGGTTTGGTGCACCCTAGAACCTGGTTTAAACTTCTTTCGGCCTTTTTTGCCACTGACCGTTTTAGGCGGAAGCCCTATTGTCATCCCTTTTATATTTGTGATGTCTAGTTTGGCATTTGTGCATCTTTAAAGTGTGTTTGTTTGTGGTTGACAGTCGTCCTTGAATGCTACTTTTCCTGTTCGATTTTTATATCCATATTTGATTGAGTGACACGTGACAGGTATCGTGCAGTCTGGTGGTATGTTCTAAACATTACATATAGGTACATATTAGATGTATGATTGCCAAACATCGATGGTTCAGCGGTAGAAAGCTCGCCTGCCATGCGGGCCGCCCGGGATCGATTCACGGCCGATGCACATGTTTGTGTATAATAATTTTAAGAAATGGCAGAACAATACTCAACGTACGCATTACGATTTACGCACAATATAATAACACTATTCATAATACGTAAAATAGAAATGTAAAATAAAATAAAATACAAATATTTACAAAGCAATGTCTATGGAATGTGAATTTTAATCTCACGTGGGCTTACTCATATTTTGTATTACATAGTGAAAGACTGTGTGTATAAAGTAAATGATTTAATGATATAAAAATATGTATACCATCTTCTCCATAGGTACATTTGCTTATATTGTTTCATTTAGTATAACCTGTCATTGTATTGTGTTAACTATTTGTAACTATTTGTATCCTCACAGGCCTTAAGGCCTATTGGAATTTTGAATAAAACATATAATACTTCATATTGTGTACAGTTCCTTAAATAAAGACATGCGTGTCGATATATTCTAATATATATAGTCTTTTACTCTAATCAAATATATACATAGTATAGTAATACTGTTTGAAATACAACAAAATGATACTTCGGCCATTAATAATTATATACCTATATCGATATAGCCAATAATCGTACCTGTTTCAATAGTATTTTCCAACTGTTACATCATCTACAGCACGCTCGTGCATTACTTAACTTCACATTGCTTTGTTTGTTAATTATTAAATACAAATTACCTGTAACCCACATTTGCTGAACAATACCGCTCTAGATAAACTGATAGATTACAAATATCTACCATTACCTATATCTGACCCCGTTACCATGATCTCAAATTTCGACATGACTGGATATAGAAACAGGTTCAGACGAAGAAATAAATACCAAGACATTACTAAATTAGTATCACAAAGCCGGTGAAACTTAAACAGAAAGAGAACACTGTCAGGCAAAACCTATATTCCTATGGTTCTTTAAAGTGCTCCCTGTGGTCTCGCCTTAATTCCATTAAGCGATGGAAACGCTTTTATTAGCAGGATTGTATAACGGATATTTCAACAAAAAAACACGTTTTAAAATATTTTTTACTGAAAATGAAATGCGATACCTATTAAAATTACCTATTAAATCAATATGTTCAACTATTTAAGCCGAAATTAAGGTTTTATTTCATACCCCAGCCAACCCTGTTTTTGCTTCTTGGAGAAGGGGTTGGATGGGGTATGAAACTTAATACTCGGACCACGTAATGGAGGATATACTCCGATTCACGGGGCCCATGCTTCCATCCGACTGATACGAATATAAGGAAAGCTTGAGACAGAGACTTGTTTAACTACCGACGGAATATCTAAAAAAGACGTAATGGAATAATTCAACATCATGCAAAATCGCAGTTAGCCCTCGTGGTGAAAGAAGCAAGATACAACAGACGTCTTTCGGCAATGTTCAAATGAAGCAAATCAGATTTGATATAACTGATAATTCATCTATTATTGACTTCATGTTTAAATATCTGCAGTGTCTTTCCTTACAAAATGAAACAATGTATATATACTTCATATATAGACTTTGATATTATTGTAGTGATGTATCAACATCTGGTACGTAGTAGCCAACGAAACTCGGAGAAATGTAATATATATTTTTTTAATTGATTCTTTAATTTCCTCACAGTTGGCGAGCATTCAATGAAATAATACATACAATATTTACATATTAGCATGATTAGCATTCAAACAATTCAAACTTATTTATTTTACATCGACTGTAAAGAAAGGTCTCTGCGCTTATATTCGTGAATTTAAAGTAACGGTTGTAAAAATGTTGTAAACTATATAAAAAAAAACTTATTCAGAGAGTGTAGTATTGAATATATATGTCGATATACTGCCATAAAGCCTTCTTTATTCCATATTAAAACTGTGCCGAAGCTCTGAAGAAAGCTTTACATGCACGTTTGGAAGTACAAAACGTGTAATACACGATATCAAAATGGATCTGGTCAATTATAAATTAGTTTCAACTTATTTATTTTACATCGATTGTAACGAAAGCTCTATGAACTTATTTGAATCACTCTCGATGTCTTCCTGCCAGTGGGTAGAATCAGTACTAAGCACATGCAGATACATGCTCAGGGACACAACACATATGGTAATGACGGGGATCGAACCCACGACTTTTCAATCATGGGTCCAACGCTCTACTGCTAGACACAGTGCTCCACAATTTATAAATTATAAATTTATGATTTTATATGAATTATAAATTAATTAATTATACAATAAGTTCATCTAACATATGTAAAATTCCCTACGTTAAATGTATCAACGATCAATTAATGTTTTCCCAATACCGCCAAGAGGCATTTTATGTCACTTTAACGGATTGATAGGGCAAGACATTCGTCACTGTCCTGAATTGAAGATGTTCTGTCAGCAAGCATCGGTGGTTCAGTGGTAGAATGCTCGCCTGCCACGCGGGCGGCCCGGGTTCGATTCCCGGCCGATGCACATTTTTTCGAAAATGTTAATGTTCGAAACATAGTGGAAAGATGTAACATACCTTAAAACAAATACAAACCAGATTTTAACCTATTTTAAGCATTTTGCTATTATTATTATTTTCATCTAATAAAGTTCACATTGAAGGAAAATGAATAAAAATAATAAATGAGTTGGAGGGACGGACACCGGCAATGATGATATATCCTATGATATATGTACATACAATAAAACAACTGTTAACATGGTTAAAAAACAGTAGTTTACCGCGCTGTCTAATTGTTTTAGCGTATTACATCTCAGATTCGTCCTTAGTTTGTTGCAAATGTCAATAATCTTAAATTTAAATGTTCCAGCAATCAATATTTACAGCTACTTTCAAGAGTCTACCTGCAAGGCTATCACGCTACGTACCGCTCTACGCTGACTTGTTAACACCAGTTACCTTTTTCGACTGTTTAATCCAATTTAGGCATCAATCAACATATACAAGAACGTCTCCACTCAAGTATATAATGGAACACATTACTAACTGCAGAGACAGGTAAACATGGTAAAGTTTCATATTTAAGAAATAAAACATTTCCAGCAGATTTATATTGTCTCATATCAAAACCTTGAAATATTCTATTTTTTATCTGACATAGATTTTTATATATTTAATACACACATTTTCGAGAGATGAAACATAATACAAGCACATTCTCAAAACTTTCATTGTACGTCCATCTAAATTTATCTTCAGACAGAAGAAAATAATAAACAGCTTTATCGTGTTACAAACAAGTTCACTTTGATTTTTGAACGTAACGTTGCCTGAAAATAACGTAATCGTTGTTTTGGATGATTTCCGACGTTGAAGCGTTCTAACGGTTGAAGGACGTAACGTCAGAGGTTTATATAGCTTTTAAAAAAAAAATCCTCAATAGCCAATCAGCATTGAGTATTTTCATAAGACATGTTATATGCGTGTGATCAGAACTCTTGTCATATGATCAGAGTGTATATACACCCATTTTAAAAGTACACGATGCTACCTAATTTCTAAGCACCTACGAAATTTCTACTCTATACACAACTCTACCACATAACCTGAACAAAAATAAATTGATTCAGCTTATACAGAAGGCATTTCTTAGGGAATGCTACATTTCTTGCTTGTAATAAAGTCAGGGACTTTTTTTACAAACTCTCTTAATGATATGTATAACATACGGACTTTTCCCGATATATGTAGAGCGTTATTGTTTGTTTAGATAACTTCTTTATTAATACGTTAAAACCGTTTACCGCCAGTATGTGGTATTCCTATGGGTACTTACTGTGTGCCAGGTGTCGCAGATTTGATTTCATACCATTATGAATGAGATTTCTTGGTTGAGTTTGTCACCTGCTAGCCAGAGAGACATTATTGATGCGTTTAATAATACATCTCGGTATCCGGATGAACTACTCAATATTGATAACCCGCTTTTTGCTCATATGGTTACTAATATTCATCCACCAGAGCTCAAGTTGAATAAAGCCAACCATAGCAACATTCCTACATCTTCATCTCTCGATTTCAAATGATTACGTACATACTAAAATCTATGATAAGGGAGATGACTTTATTTTTGACATCGTTAACTATCCACATTTAGATGGGGACGTACCTCTTTTTACACCATATGGAGTTTATATCTCCCGGCTAATTCGTTTTGCTCGGGCATGTAACGATGTTAGGGATTTCAGGTATCGAAATCATGTTATTAATACACCACTTCAGCAAGGTTTTTGTTATCATAAACTACGTAGATCTTTCTCAAAGTTCTATCCCGCAACGAACACCTGCTGGAAAGATGCAACACCAACCTAAAAACATTTCTACAACTAGGAATATCACAGCCGTTATTCTATGCAGATGTGATCTATAAACTTAAAATAAAAGGGTCTGACGGATTTCTTGACCAATTTACAAAACTATCAGGAAATTTGCCAGAAAAGGATACGACCCTTTAGTATAACAGGGCACTTCATGTTTGGTGTTTGACCAATTTACCGTTATCAGTCACTACGCTTGATATTTACCTTGTGCGATGACCGTACAACCTCGTGGGACTCCATGATTACAGCTTCTGAAACCCTGAAAGGAGAGGTTGGTGTATCAACCTTCGTCCCTCGGGTTTACTGATCGTATCCTATATTGGGTTTCTCTTTGGTTGCAACTGCCGTGGCTGTTCAGTACAATTGGGGATACATCCTGAGGTGTTAAGCTTTTTGATATATCTTTACAATAACGTATATGTGTATCGATTCCTAATTTCCCTGGATGTGGACTTTATTTCAGAGATTTCCTGTTGATGGAATGTACTTTATTTACACTGTCTTTTATTTACACCATTGATCGGCCATTGCAAAGAATGCCGCTGGGGATTTAAACCAGGTTTTAAGGTGCACCAAACCCCACACTTTCAGCAGCTAAAGTCAGCTGATCCTTATATGGGTTTTATATTTGTCTATGATTAACAGACTGTGACTCGTGTAAGTGGCGGTAAGTATGCTTTACAACTTGAATTCCTAGAGAATTCGTATGAAAAACTTGAATGGTATAAACACATATTTTGTAACTTTGAAAGGTTACCATTTCACTTACTGAAATGACGTCTTAGTAAACCAGTCTACTGAAATGTAGCATGTAGTCATTATTAGTATATGTATATTAACGATGAAAAATTCGCTGGCCTCTGTAGCGTAGTTGACTGAGTAGTCGTGTTAGTGCCGGGTAAGGGAGGGTTCAAGCCTGAAGATTTGTAATTTTTTTTAAATTTTCATTACTATGTTTTTTATTATTGCTAATGATAAGGTAGCAACAGTTCCTTTACATTTTTCACTTTTACATACTTCTAGCACGTCGTGTTACAAGGGTGAACTGTAATCAATATGCAAAGCATGTCATGTTATTTGAACAGGAAGAAGCGAGGTCGCCCACATTGATTCAAAATGCTTGGTAGGAAGGTAAAATGCTTGGTAAAAATCAGGAAGAATATAAGAAAAACGGTCGTTCCGTGTTTATGTCTCGTGACAAAATTTATTGTTTTCAATATTATTTAACACCCGTGACTATTATTATGTTAACTTTTTCTCTCTCGGCAGCTATTTTACGCTTGCGTAAAACCTTGCTTGTTCCCTATTGGCATAACACTTGAATTGGACCGTGTAAACAACAGATTACTTTCTTAAACGAACTAGATAATAACTTATATGATGTGTTTGACAAGTCAAGGTGGTTTATCGTTGATGAGTTCGTGTAAGAGGCCTACATAGTATAACTTCATTAGTTGTTTATTTCTTGGATAATTGTTTATGATGATATCTGCCATAGATGGATTGTTGCTACGAATGAAATCAATATAGAAAATAACAACTTAGCTCACGATTTGATCTGATAATCGCTGGATACGTTCAAATGATAATGTATATTTGTTTCATCTGATTTATTATTATATCTTATGTTAAAAGCAGTATTTCATTAACGTTGACGCTTATTTCACATTTTATAAGAACTTCTCCTTATCGTTTTAATTAATCGCGTAGTTCAGTATTGTTTTACGTAATATTTAACGACAGTAAGACGGTGACATGCTTTGAGAACAGTTTAGGTGACAGATATAAAAGTCGAACAGGAAATGTGAATACATATATGACAAAAACATTCAGAAACGAAAAGGCAAAAACTGAAACAATAGCTATATAGCTGATTCGGTGATTTCAGCCAAAGCTGGACCTGTTTCTTATGTTGAATTTGCATATTTTGTGTTAAACTAAATGCGCCATGTGCACTACTGGATTACAAGTCAATGTTAGCACGGAAACATGAAACTAAGTATTTAAGTCCAAAACGATGGATACTTTGATAACAAATCATTTTCTAGTTAAATCAGTGTACACACAATAACAGAGTACACACAATACAAATTAACAAGTTAAATGTAACAATTTTAGTATCTTAATAATAGTTCACTTAATTTCGTAAATTCAGGAAGAAGTACCCTTAGTTTTATTCGTATTGCAATTGTATATAAAACATTATAATCTTGATAATGTCTACAAAATGTGTCCTAGGACGTGGGTTTCCATCTCTGCATTTTGAATAGTAACATAGAAGCATTATGGACGAAAGCATTCATGGGTTTGAGTTGTTATATTTTATTAAAAGAAAATATTAGTAAGGTGATGTAGATTAAAAATGTAGGTATATTAGTGACTTAAAACGGAGATAAACCTTAACCAGAATCATTTAAATGTAAAAGGTGAACCAATGTAGCACATGTGGTCGTATTACATGCTTGGTACATTTAATAACAAGGTCCGGACTTCGCGTTGTGATTTCCATAATTTATTGGTACATATAAAACAGGCCGAACAATTACAAATTCAAAATACGCTATGAACATCCTGTTATATATATACATATCCGTTTCGTATAGTGGTTTTCAGTACTTCCATTTGTTAACTACATAAATAGTCCCTATTATTAAATGTCTTAGGTTCACAAAATATAATACTATTTAGAAACGTTCAAATGTCCAAATCCTCAAATTATTATGTAACGCTGAACAACTGCCCTATAATACTAGCTTCCATAGTATTGTTTAACTTATCCCACACCCTGTCTTAAACTGCGGGGATCCATCTTGTGGATACAAGACCGACTATCTATTGAAACTGACTCTCTATTCGTGAACCACCGACTTTTTACTCTCCTCGACTTTCCGTGCGCTCAGTATTATATTAGAAGCTTACCCAGAATAAATTTCGGCAGTTAGTCATGCCCCACATATGGACATCGACCTGTGTAGCTACAGGTTAACGCCATGGTTATTACCTCATTGTATGCATACATTACCCACAATACATTTCGGCGAATGGTCTCCCCAAATATGGCAATACCTCTTCATTCCCAGAATTCATAGTTTTCCAGAAACTTCCAGAGAAACTAAATTTGGAGCAATAACAGGCGTTTATATGAATAACCACAGAGTAACTGACAGCTTTAGGAAACTCCCATTGCATGATCAGTTCTAGAGGGATTAACCGGGGTGTACTATAACTCTAATCGTGTTACATTTATGAACTGTTATTATGTTAAGTACAATGGCAAGTCTGTAGTGTTACACCAAGACGACTGGTGATTGTGGACAGTTTGTGGTCGAACTTAATGTAACTCATCTAGATATATCTGTGAATGAAAAATGGAGAATGAAGAGTGTATGGCTATAAGTGACTTTGAAATATAGCTCACGAAATGTATTCTACAGAATCAATGCAGAGTAATTCATGTAGGTCATGGTCCGTTGTTGTGACCTATTTTGGTTGTGAACGTATACGTATCTGTGTTAGAGGTTTACATAATGAAGAGTGTAGGGCTATCGGTGACTTAGAAAGGGAGCTTATTAAAATTGTCGATAAACTTGTTTTACTTAATTGTTTCTAATTCTTGGAAACCACGTATATGTTTTTGATACGTATAGACTAGTTTATCTGATATGACATGTAGTTGTCCCAAAACGCATTACGTGGTCCGAGTATTAACTATCATACTCCATATTCTCCAAGAAGCGATACTGGGGTATGAAATAAAACCTTAATTTCGGACTTAAACAGTTTCATATTGTAAAATTAAAACACTGAATAGGTAATTTTAAACAAGTTATCGCATTTTTTCAGTAAAAAATGTTTTAAACCTGTTTTATTGTCGAAATATCCGTTATAAAATTCTGCTGCTAATATAAGCTTTCCCATCGCTTAATGGAATTAAGGCGGAACAACGTACTGAACATATATTCTGATCGGCTTGCATGTTGGCCAGTAGCCCCAGAATTGTTTAACTAAGATAGAAAACACGTGGGATGACCGTTTTTGCATAATGATTATGGACTTTTCTGAAAACTTCATTTATTAATGTAAAAATCTCTGGTGCTCTTAATTTAACTATCCCGCCATTAACAAGCACATTTTACAACTTACAGATGTACACCGGTTCTAAAATGTCTCCTTGCATATTTTGAGACTCCAAACTATATATACACAAAATAATTGGCTTTAACAAGTCAGTTTAATCCCCAAAATCGGTGCGTCGAATTAAACTTACCAGTTCATAATTCATTTTAATAATATTCAATCACGGGTATTTTAAGAACACATTCATAAACCTATATTTTTAATCGGCACATGTACATTACTGTATGACCTGAATACATGGATAGAGTTATGATAAACGATTTTTTAGTATAAAAAAGAATATGATAATGGACCTTTGGAAACGGCCGAGAAAGACACATACGAAATATTTCAGTCTCGGTTTGATTGAGACTGTTCATGAGCGGTATTGAAATATGCTAGCTACCGCTCACGCCCTCTAGCCCCGGGTTGAGCAGAACTCAATATTCATAAAATCAATAGTACACAATTTTAACCATCCCGAAGATGGCATGCATACGGCGGTGGACATGGAGTTATATGCTTCCCCATGTCGTACGGCGTATGGTCCCAGTATCTAATAAAATTAAATGCCCCGAAGAGCGAAATAAACATAATGGAATTTAGTTGGAAGCAGCGGTTATGAAGCCTGCGTATCACAAGTAACAGCCTAACGACTAAATTAAAAAGCAGACAATATATCCTATAAGTGGTTAAACAATACCCAGAGCCTTTTATCGGCCGGAGTAGTGGAACCGCCGAATCAAAAATTAAGTAAGAAAACAAAAGAAATTGAAAATGTACCACCGATAACTAAATATAAGTATCGGGCTAAGTTGCCGTTATTTGGTGGATTGATTTCTTTTAGTATTTTCGAAGAAATAACAATACAAATAAGTAAGTGAACACTGAAATATTAGTAATTGTACTGAAACAACTGGTCTTGAACTATGTTAGACATTTTATAAATATGGTTTGAATTTATATAAATACTAACGCAGGCAATATCCTATATTTTCGTGTGGATTTGAAACAATATATTTGGATAGCGAAGAAATAGTATTCCTGCAAAGTTTCATTATTGACAGAGTACGCGTTTGGCGCAAACTTAGGATGAAATATTGTGCAAACCCTTTGCGTTCAATACAGTGCTGAACTGGCTCAATTTTTCAAAGAGGAACTTCAACATTGATGAATTTCTTGTTACAACGTGTCCTGTGATTAAAACGTCTACAAAATTCCAATGGGCAACCGCCCCTTGGTCAGGGGTGCTTTTGATGATCGTACGTTAGATTTAAGGTTTTTGTAGCTTATATCAAATGTATGTATAATTCAAGCGAAAGAAAACGCACATGTATTTATATTTTTTATAACGCATTAAGATAGGGAAAATAAGGGCGCAACGACTGTGCTGGAAATAGTTTATACCTAACCTCCTATCCCACTTCGGATTTTATTGCATTTTTGGAACATTTCTTTTTTCTTTTTTTTCTGGAGAACTGTACGCCCGGGCGTATGCCTGGCTACTCGCCTGAGTTGGAAACACAAGCAAAACCAGGCGTTAATAAATTACATATTACAAGCAGAGGCATATTATCTATATAATAATAATAAATGTTCTATGTCAAATTGTTAATATAGACATGCACTCTACGGTACAGCATGTGATTTTGATTGACTTTTCAAGCGAAATACAAGCACTATCTGGCTGGGCCATGATACCACAGAGAATGATTCCATTTAATGGTCTTTGCCAGAAAAGCACATAGTAAACCTGTCAAGGTCAGTGGTATTAGGTGAGTGGAAACATCATAAGCATAGCTCAGTGAAAACAGACATGTTATATTTAACATCATACTGATGGGAATATGTATATACTTAGTACATTCTTTTTGATTGAGCGCTATTTTGGTAACAACCTCTTAACATTAAGAGCTGTGTTTCGTCCATATGTTTCCTTACTACCGATACATTATATGATCATGATTTGCCATTGGTAAGGTTATTGTTCTCTGAATATTTGACGGATGAGATAATAAAGGTTCCCTATATAATATTCCATCATTAGTAGCGGTGATTTAATTCGCATAACTGGATAGGTATTTCCTAAAATTGTAACAGATTATACTGCGAAAGCCGTGTTGTTTAACGTCAAATCACGAAATTGTATAGGTTATTTTCAAGCAATCCCAGAGAGAGGTGAAGGATACATATCCATCCGGGAATATGTCCCATTCCTTGTATGGAATATATTCCTACTGTTCTTTAACGCGCTCGGAGTAGATAGCGAATATGAAGAGTAATGGATACTTACAACATAGTCTACATGTTTGACCCGATTAGTCGTCATCCACTCTGTAACTAACAGCCGCCGGTTTTTTTTTGCCGCGCCGGTTTTTGGCAAAAACAGCAAGTAATTCCGAATGAGCTAGGGCACTTTCGACTATATCATATGAAAGCACATATCAAACGATTGTAAAATTATATTCTATTTCATTGGTGACACTTTAATTTTTCCGAGAAATTTGACGCGAAGTTGACCTTTCCCATGGGAAAAGCCTATTATCCCATGGGAAAAGCTTTTTTCCCATGGGAAAGTGTCCCATGGGACAATATATTCCCATGGGAAATGATTTGGGCAGTTTTCCCATGGGAAAAACAAAAAGTATTTATCTTTCAATATAATGTCAAAATAGTATGTGGCTTTCATATTTAGGGTCTATGACGAAGTTTTACAGCGATAAGAGCACTTTGATATTTTCCCATGGGTATTTTTTCCCAATATTGTAATTTGGGAAAATTTTCCCATGGGAAAATGAGTTATTTCTTAATAGCTAAAACAACATTTCAAAGCCTGGAAACATCTTTTGGGAAAATGTTTTGGGAAAATTCTCCCATTTTCTGACTGGGAAATTTCTCTAAATATTTTTTAAAGAAATGAAAAAGAAAAAAATCTTCCAAGTAAGTATTAGTCAAAATATCAAACCAAAGAAAAAACAACAACAACAGTTTGTTTAAGATTGAATATTTTAACTCAGATCTGATTTTAACTTAGCATCTCAGGTTCAGATTTGAGTATGATGTGTTGCCTTACGATTAGTCCGTTACATAGTAATGACTCGTGCATAGCCTGACAGTTATTGATACTGCACTGTTTTTACCCATGGCCTGTTTTCCTACATACCATTGAACTCGACTTTAAGTGAGGAAGTGTCGATTGTTACGGATGGCGGGAGGTGAAAAGTACTGGTTCTACCCAGGAAAAGTATGGGTGGTCTGCCTCCACCATAAAAAAGTCATATATAACATTGCGTGTATTGAAAAGGACGTAAAACACCACACAAACAAACTACATTGTTTCAGAAAAATATTTCATTCGTTTTCATTCATTTTATATCCTTACACTATAATGCATTGATCAAGGCAATGTCAAATGCCCTAAACGTTGACCTTCTAGCCCAAACATGAATAGAAGTCATTGTTTTAACAGGGGTACTATTTCCGTAAAGTTCCATGATTGTATGTCTAACAGTGACAAGTCACAGTGGAAGGAGTGTTTCTCAGAACTAGGTCATTGTCAGGTTAATGTGACCTTGATGATCAACTGAACCCAAAAGCAATAGGCTTCCACCTATCTTAAAGGGCAATATACCAACAAAGTTTTATATGGTGTTGTGCTTTCAGAGTTATCTCGCAGAATTCATATTTTGTTAAGATCATTGCAACCTTTGAACCCAAAAACAAAAGGTTTCTACGCTCGCCAAGGGATAATTTATCTATTAACGTTTCATGAATGTGGGTGTCATGGTTTTGAAGTTATCATACAATATGTATTTCCATATAAGGGATGGCAATCTTGACACTTGTCCTACCAAGCGTAGATAATAACATGTTTCCTCTCCTCAAGGGCAATGTACCTATGAAAATTCATGAGCGTTATGGATTCAAAGTTATCATGCAGCATGTGTAATTGCTTATTGTCGGACGAATTGAGTTGAATTGGGTTTTAAGACGCACCAACACATGAAAGGTTATATGTCGCATAAAAGGAATGAACGTGCGAGGCTCATCCTCCATCTACATCAAGATAAAATATGGTGAATGGCAAGATAGAACCACGTTTCCAAGTCTGCATATGCGGTGTCATGATAAAGACCTTAAATAACCCCATACCATGTACTCTTTTTCAAACGGGCGCATAAAAACGTGTTGTCGAAACAGATCTACAAACAAGAGGCCCAAGAGGGCCTGTATCGCTCGACTGGCTCTGTGGAGTCTGTGATATGCGCAACTAGGCTTGATACTGATCATACTTGCCAAGTTCACTGAAATCCAGTCAGGAGTTCGGGAAGACTAGTCTGGACAAAGTTTGTCAAAAATCATTCAACAAAAACATGGTGATGATATGTGCAACTAGGCTTGCTACTGCTCATCTCTGCCAAGTTTCGTTGAAATCCAGTCCAGCATTCAGGAGAACTAGCATGTACAATGTTAGTGTATTCAAACCTTTAAAGCGCTATAACTCCGCAAACAATCATTCAACCGGAACACAGCGACGGCATGCACAACTAGGTGAGGTACTGATTATCCCTGCAAAGTTCCACTGATATCCAAACTGGGGATCAGGAGAACTAGTCCGGACAATATGTGTGTATTAGAGCCTTTAAAGGGCCAAAATTCTTTCAACAAAAATACAGCTATGACATGCATAAGTAGGCTTGGTACTGATCACCTCTGCAAAGTATTGTTGATTTTCGGTCAGGGGTTCATGAAATATGGTCCGGACAAATTGTGTTTTACCCCTGTCAAAAAACATTCAACCGGAATGCGTGGACGATATGCATAACCATATTTGGTACTGATCATCCATGCAGTTCATTAAAATTTAGCCAAACGAAGGACCTATCTTCTTAATGTGGCAAAATACAGCATGTTTAACTTAATCAAGGGGCATAACTCTGGTGTGCTAATCCGATTTTGATGTGTACCTTCTTTGAGGCTTTCTAGGCTATTGCTTTTTTGTATTTATATATACACGAGCATCTTTGTGTTTCACTTACAGATTTCATTGCTTCTAACAATCTATGCAAATTTGGTAAAGATCAAATAATAAAAGAAGGTTATACGAGTGTTCACAAGGCACAATATGGCATTTTTTTAGCAAAAACAAGGGCCAAAACTCCAGTGTATATGGTCCGATCTCTTGCCCCTCACCGCTGTAGGTTCGATCCCTCAGGGGCCTAGGAATCTTTATGTGAGGAAGCTATCGAGCTGGCTTGCGGAACATCGGTGGTTCTACCCAGGTGCCCGCCCGTGCACGAAAATTGCCCGGAGGGGCACCTGGGGTCTTCCTCCACCAATGTAAGCTGGAAAGTCGACATATGACCTTAGCTGTTGGTGCGACTATAAAATCCAATTCAATTCAATTCAATATGGTCCGATCCGGCTGGTTTTTAAGCTTGTCTGATCTTTTGTTGATATTAACGAGCTGTGTTAGTTTGGTACAGATCAAATAATAAATGAAAGTGCTAGAGTGTTAACTAGGCAGAAAATCACACTTTTCAACAAAACAAGGGCCTCAACTCTGGTGTTACAAATCTGATCTGGCTGGTTTTCGAACAGATCTGAGCTTTCATTAATATAAATACACTGGCAAAGTTTTGTAAAGGTCAAATACAAAATGCAGGTGCCAGAGTGTAAACAAGACTTAATTTGGCACTTTTTAGCAAAACAAGGGCCATAAGTCTGGTGTTACTGATCCGATCTGGCTGAGCTGCCATTGATATAAAAACATCCACAAAGCTTCATAAAGATCAAATACAAAATGAAGACGCTAGAGTGTAAATAAGGCTTAATATGGCATTTTTCAGCAAAATCAAGGGCCATAACTCTGGTGTTACTAATCTGATATTGCTGGTTCTCGAACAAATCCAAGCTTTCATTGATATAAAGACACTGGCAGAGTTTCCTAAACATCCGAGTAATAATGAAGTCCCTATCGTGTAAACAAGACAAAAGTTAATGGATGACAGATAACTCGCTATCCCATAATCTCTGCTGGCCATCGGTCAGTAGAGCTAAAAATTATAACCAAATCTCTGCTGGCCTTCAGTCAGTAGAGCTAAAAATTGTAACCATTTCGGTAGAAATCTTAGTATATTGGGCGTATTAAATATACGACATTGATGCAAAATGTATAACATCATATGATATAAGTAATCATTTCATTTACAACACAATGATTCATGCAAAATTGAATGTGCCTTGAGGGTGCATGTGCTTTCGTCCCTCTGGTTTTCTGGTCGTAGAGAGATTGGTTTTCTCTTTAGCTACAACTACTATGGTTGTTCATTACGATTCTGATTATTTTGTATGTGTTTTAACTCTGTCTTCACCACTCTTTCTCTTGGTTTTTGTCTCTTTCTTTGTATTATCAAGTACAGTCCGGACCTATGATGCCATTGCGTTCGGACGCTGTGGTTTCTATAGGACCCTATATCTCATTTTTGATACATAATAAACACTAGAATATGCTAAAAATATGATTCTTTTACTCAAATGATTTTGGTTTCACTTACAACATAAGTCAATACTGTAAATGTTGTTGTTGTCACATTCTTTGATTTCACTCACTGTCAAAATTATCCTCGATCTTATTGAAGCAAACTCTTAAAAGGGTAAACTCAAGTGTGGTCTAGGAAAAATCGCACTGAATATGATATGCAACACAATCCATATCAACCTTCTTATCAAATTGTGCGAAAAGCAAATTGTGTGAATTGAATTGAATTGTGGTTTTAAGGCGCACCAACACATGAAAAGGTTATATGGCGCCTAAATGGCATGAACATGCCAGGCTCAACCTCAATGTACATCGAGATAAAATATGGAAAATGGGCCTAGAACCTTCTCACCCTGAACTGCAGAGTTGCTGCAAATTCTGTCGTAGAAACTCCATTTACGCTGGAGCCACGTTATTGTTTTTCTGCCACTGCTCTTTTGATGCGAGCGAGATAGCACCTGAAACAATGCAGGGATCATGATGAAGACCTTTAATGAACATGAACAAAAAATGATAAAATGAACATGAATTTGGGGGGATTCTACCCCTCTGCCTACCCCTCCAAAGGGATATGCAGTGGCCGTATTCTTTGCCCCGTAACCAAACGGGGCCCCCGGCAACCAGTGTTTTCACAAAACTAGAAGGGTAAGAAAATGAAAAATATTTTCTGCTTAATTTAATAGTTATCACATAACATGGCTTCTGTGAATGCAATAAAGTCATGACTTATTTCTCGTAATACCTTAGTGTATTACAGATGCAAATGAGGACAGAATTACTGTGTTTGTATAAAGTAAAACATTTAATCCCAATTGTTTGCATGGTACATCATACGCCTTAAACATTTATCATTATTTGAAATCTTACTTTTTAAAATGAATGTTAGTAACGTTAAATTAGGTTTAAGGTGTCGAATTATTTGTAGGGCGAACGCATTTACAGCCGAGTAACATAGCGAAGCCATGTAAAACACAAAAGGACGTCATGATTTGTCTTACAAATTGACGCCTTTATAAGGAAAACTGACAATATTAAAGTGAAACTAACACGTCGGATAAAAAGATAGGATACTCGGCAAGAGCCTCGTATCCTATCATTTATCCAACTCGTTATTAAAATCAACACAGTCACTAATGAAAGATCCACTATTTATTAAACAGAACAGATGTTAAAGGTCCAACACGTTTACATAGACTATGACAGGTGATATGAAAGAAAGTGCATCGGTGGTTCACGGGTCGCAGTCGCAACGCTGGTATATGTATTCAATGTTAGATTTAACTTTAGATCTGCAGTTAAACATTGAAATATAGGTAAAAAACAAATTGAATTGTGTTTCTTTATGTTTACCAGTTAAGTAATTGATGATTGATACTGAAAGTTTAATGATACTTTGTGTGGAATGTATAAATATATATAGGCAATATTTTAAAAATATATATGATATGAAAATATTCAAATTATGTAGGCAAACATCCTAGCATATTGTCCGGATGGTAATAATGAGTTGGACAAATGTATCAGGACAACGAAAGCACATTTAAAGATTAACTTAAACATTATATTCCCGTCCCTTTATTATGTGTCGTGGGGTAGGGGTGGGGATGATTATGATAAGATAAAAACAATTCAGAGAGTGGAATAGCATTTTCTGTTTACACACTTTGCTTGCGTACGCTCCTTGAAAAGTGAAGCTTTTTTCGACATTAAACATTATGTTTTTAAACAGAAGTGCTTTATTTGTAATGGCATGTACACCCATGCATGATAGGTTTTCTTGTATTGGTTTCCCCATATCGTCCAGAGAAATATAGCATGACTTTGGGATGACTGTAGGGTAAGTGTGAGGTTTGGTGCACCCTAGAACCTGGTTTAAACTGCCTGCGGCCTTTTTTGCCACTGACCGTTTCAAGGCGGTAGCCCTTTTGTCAGCCCTTTTATGTTTGTGATGTCTAGTTTGTCCATTTTGTTCATCTTTAAAGTTGTTCTTTGTTTCTGTGTGTGTTTGTGGTTGACTGTCGTCCTTGAATGCTACTTTTCCTGATCGATTTTTTTATCCATATTTGATTGAGAGACACGTGACAGGTATCGTGCAGTCTGGTGGTATGTTCTAAACAGTACATATAGGTATTAGATGAAGTATGATTGCAAAGCATCGCTGGTTCAGTGGTAGAATACTCACCTGTCATGCGGGCGGCCCGGGTTCGATTCCCGGCCGATGCACATGTTTGTGTATAATAATTTCAAGAAAATGGCAGAACAATACGCAATGTACGCATTACGATTTACGCACAATATAATGGGAACTAACACTATAATACTTCATATTGTGTACAGTTCCTTAAATAAGGACGTGCGTGTCGATATGGTCTATTATATATTGTTTTTTACTCTAATCAAATAAATTGTATAGTAATACTGTTTGATAAACACTAGGATGATACTTTGGCCATTAATAATTATATACATATACCGATTCAGCCAATAATCGTACCTGTTTCAACTTCACATTGTTTTGTTTTTTAAGTATTACATACAAATTACCAGTAACCCTAGTTTGCTGAACAATACCGCTCTAGATAAACTGACTGATTACACATATCAACCATTACCTAAATCTGATCCCATTACCAGGAACTCAAATTTCGACTTGACTGGATATAGAAACAGGTTCAGGTTAAGAAATAAATACCAAGACATTACTAAGTTAGTATCACAAATTCGGTAAAACTGAACAGAAAGAGAACACTGTCAGGCAAACCTATATTCCTATGGTTCTTAAAGTGCCCCCAGAGGTCCGGCCTTAATTCCATTAAGCGGTGGGCACGACGCTTTTATTAGCAAGATTTTATAACGAATATTTCGACAATAAAATACGTTTTAAAATATATTTTACTCAAAAAGACATTACCTATTAAATGTTTTAATTCTACAATATGTAACTATTTAAGCCGAAATTAAGGTTTTATTTCATACCCCAGCCAACCCTGTTTTTGCTTCTTGCAGAAGGGGTTGGATGGGGTATGAAAGTTAACACGTAATGGAGGATATACTCCGATTCACGGGACCCATGCCTCCATCCGACTGATACGAGTATAAGGAAAGCTTGAGACAGATACTTGTTTAACTACCGATGGAATATCTAAGAAAGACATAATGGAATATTTCAACATCCTGCAAAATTGCAGTGAACCACCACGAGTGGCGAAAGAAGAAAGATATAAAAGCATAACAGACGTCTTTCGGCAATGTTCAAATGAAGCAAATCAGATTTGATATAATTGATAATTCATATATTGACTTCATATTTAAATATCTGCAGTGTCCTTCCTAACAAAATGAAACAATGTATATATACATCATATATAGACTTTGATATTATTGAAGTAATGGATCAACATATGGTACGTAGTAGCCAACGAAATTCAGAGAAATGTAATATATATTTTTTTAATTGATTCTTTAATTTCCTCTGAAATGATACATACAATATTTACATATTAGCTTGATTAGCATTCAAACAATTCAAACAACTTATTTATTTTACATCGATTGTAAAGAAAGCTCTCTGCACTTATATTCGTGAATTTAAAGTAACGGTTGTAAAAAAGTTGTAAACTATATAAAAAAACGTATTCAGATAGTGTAGTATTGACTATATTTGTCGATAAACTACCATAAAGCCTTCTTTATTCCAGTTTAAAATTGTGCCGAAGCTCTGAAGAAAGCTTTACACGTTTGGAAGCAAAGGACTTTTAATACACATGATAACAAAATGAATCTGTCATTTATAAATTAGTTTAAACATTTATTTTACATCGATAGTATTGAAAGCTCTATGGCCTTATTTGAATCACTCTCGATGTCTTCCTGCCAGTGGGTAGAACCAGTACTAAGCATATGAAGTTAATTGCTCAGGGACACAACACATATGGTAATGACGGGGATCGAACCCACGACTTTTCGATCATGAGTTTAACGCTCTACTGCTAGACACAGTTCTCCACAATTTATAAATTATAAATTTATGATTTTATATAAATGAATTAATTATACAATAAGTTCATTTAACATACGTAAAATTCCCTACGTTAAATGTATCAACAATCAATTAATATTTTCGCAATACTGCCAAGAGGCATTTTATGTCACTTTAACGGATTGATAGGGCAAGACATTCTTCACTGTCCTCAATTTCTGAATTTAAGATGTTCTGTCAGCAAGCATCGGTGGTCCAGTGGTAGAATGCTCGCCTGCCACGCGGGCGGCCCGGGTTCGATTCCCGGCCGATGCAATTTTTTGCGACAATGTTAATTAACTCTTAATATGTTCGAAACATAGTGGAAAGATGTAACATAGCTTAACTCAAATACAAACGAGATTTTAAATGATTTTAATCATTTTGCTATTATTGTTGTTTTCATCTAATAAAGTTAACATTGAAGGAAAATGAATAAAAATAATGAATGAGTTGGAGGGACGGACACCGGCAATGATGATATATCCTATGTTATATGTACATACAATCAAACAAAATGTTAACATGGTAAACAGTAGTTTACCTCGCTTTCTAAGTGTTTTAGCGTATTACATCTCAGATTCGTCCTTCCTTTGTTGCAAATGTCCATAATCTTAAATTTAATTGTTCCAACAATCCATATTTACAGCTATTTTACTACCAGCAAAGATATTATGCTACGTACCGCTCTATGCCGACTTGTTAACACCAGTTACCTTTTTCGACTGCTTAATCCAATTTAGGCATCAATCAACATATACAAGAACGTCTGATATCTCCACTCAAGTATATAATGGAACACATTACTAACTGCAGAGACAGGTAAAGGTTTTATATTTAAGAAATAATATATTTCCAGCAGGTTTATATTGTCTGATTTCAAAACCTGGAAATATTTGATTTTTTTTATCTGACATAGATTTTTATGTATTTAATACACACATTTTCGAGAGATGGAACATAATGCAAGCAATTCTCACAACTTTCATTGTACGTCCATCTCCAATTCATCTTTAGACAGAAGAAAATAATAAACAGCTTTATCGTGTTACAAACAAGTTCACTTTGTTATTTGAACGTAACGTTGCCTGAAAATAACGTAATCGTTGTTTTGGATGATTTCCGACGTTGAAAATCGTTTAAATGGCGTTTTAACGGTGGAAGAACGTGACGTCAGAGGTTTTTATAGCTTTTTAAAAAAAAACTCCTCAATAGCCAATCATCATTGAGTATTTTCATAAACCATATTAGATCTTCGATTTATATGCGTGTGATCAGAACTCTTGTCATATGATCAGAGTGTATATACACCCATTTTAAAAGTACACGATGCTACCTAGCTTCTAAGCACCTACGAATTTTCTACTCTATATACACAACTCTACCACATAACCTGAACAGCTTATACAGAAGACATTTTTCAGGGAATGACTACATTTCGAGATTGTAATAATGTCATGGATTTTTTTTACAAACTCTCCTAATGATAAGTGTAACATATGGACTTGTGCCGATATATGTACTAGAGCGTTATTGTTTGTTTAGATAACATCTTTATTAATACAGTAAAACCGTTTACCGCCAGGATGTGGGTATTCCTATTGGTACTAACTGTGTGCCACTTGTAGCATATTTGTTTTCATACCATTATGATGGAGATTTCTTGGTTGAGTTTGTCACCTGCTAGCCAGAGAAACATTGTTGATGCGTTTAATATTACATATCGGTATCCGGATGAACTACTCATATTTTGCTCATATGGTCACTAATATTCATCCACCAGAGCTCAAGTTGAACAAAGCCAACACAAGCAACATTCCTACATCTTCATCTCTCGATATCAAATGATTACGTACATACTAAATTCTATGATAAGGTAGATGACTAACTTTGAAATCGTTAACTATCCACATTTAGATTGGGACCTACCTCTTTCTACATCATACGGGGTTTATATCTCCCGGCTAATTCGTTTTGCTCGGGCATGTAACGATGTTTTTGTTATCATAAACTATGTAGATCTCTCTCAAAGTTCTATCCCGCAACGAACACCTGCTTGAAAAATGCAACACCGACCTAAAAACATTTCTACGACTAGGAATATCACAGCCGTTATTCTATGGAGATGTGATCTATAAACTTAAAATAAAGTGGTCTGACGGATTTCCTGATCAATTTACAAAAGTATCAGGAAATTTGCCAGAAAAGGATACGACCCTTTAGTATAACAGGGCACTTCATGTTTGGTGATTGACCCCTTTACCGTTATCAGTCACTACGCTTGATATTTATCTTGTGCGATGACCGTACAATCTCGTGGGACTCCATGATTACAGCTTCTGAAACCCT
This sequence comes from Cyrtodaria siliqua, assembly GCA_037043455.1. Lineage (NCBI taxonomy): Eukaryota > Metazoa > Mollusca > Bivalvia > Adapedonta > Hiatellidae > Cyrtodaria > Cyrtodaria siliqua. Next base: position 137,805 of record JAWPHD010005092.1, read on the forward strand.
GGAAGGAGAGGTTGGTGTATCAACCTTCGTCCCTCGGGTTTATTGATCGTATTCTAAAAGGTTACATCCTGAAGTGTTAAGCTTTTTTATATATCTGGATGTGGACTTTATTTCAGAGATTTCCTTTTGATGGAATGTACTTTATTTACACTGGCTTTTATTTACACCATAGATCGGCTATTGCAAAGAATGCCGCTGGGGATTTAAACCAGGTTCCAAAGTCAGCTGATCCTTATATGGGTTTTATATTTGTTTATGGTTAACAGACTGTGATTCATGTAAGTGGCGATAAATATGCTTTACAACTTGAATTCCTAGAGAACTCGTCTGACAAACTTGAATGGTATAAACACATATTTTGTAACGTTGAAAGGTTACCATTTCACTTACTGAAATGGCGTTTTCGTAAACCAGTCTACTGAAATGTAGCATGTAGTCATAATTATTATATGTTTATTAGCGATGAAACATTCACTGGCCTCTGTAGCGCAGTTGACTGAGTAGTCGTGTTAGAGCCGGGGAAGGGAGGGTTCAAGCCTGATGATTTCCCCCTTTTTTAAATGTTCATACTATATTTTTTATTATTGCTAATGATAAGGTAGCAACAGTTCCTTTACATTTTTCATTTTTACATACTTCTAGCACGTCGTGTTACAAGGGTGAACTGTTATCAATATGTAAAGCATGTCATGATATTTGAACAGGAAGAAGCAAGGTCGCCCACATTGAATCAAAATGCTTGGTAGGAAGGTAAAATGCTTGGTAAAAATCAGGACGAATATAAGAAAAACGGCCGACATTAATTGTTTTCAATATTATTTAACACTCGTGACTTGATCTATTATTATGTTAACTTTTTCTCTCTCGGCAGCTATTTTACGATTGCGTAAAACCTTGTTTGTTCCCTATTGTCATAAAAATTGATTTGGACCGTGTAAACAACAGATTACTTTCTTAAACGAACTAGATAATAACTTAAATGATGTGTTTGACAAGTCAAGGTGGTTTATCGTTGATGAGTTCGTGTAAGAGGCCTCCATAGTATAACTTCATAATTTAGTTGTTTATTTCTTGGATAATTGTTTATGGTGATATCTGCCATATATGGAGTGTTGCTACGAATGAAATCAAAATAGAAAATACAACATAGCTCACGATTAGATCTGATAATCGCCTGATTCGTTCAAATGATAATGAATATTTGTTTCATCTGATTTATTATTATATCTTATGTTGAAAGCAGTATTTCATTAACGGTGACGCTTATTTCACATTTTATCAAGAACTTCTCCTTATCGTTTTAATTAATCGCGTAGTTCAGTATTGTTTTACGTAATATTTGACGACAGTAAGACGGTGACATGCTTTGAGAACAGTTCAGGTGACAGATATAAAAGTCGAACTTTAAATGTGAATACATATATGAAAAAAAACTTCAGAAACGAAACGGCAAAAACTGAAATAACAGCTATATAGCTGATTCGGTGCTTTCCGCTAAAGCTTAACCTGTTTCTAATGTTCAATTTGCATATTCTAGGTAAAACAGTGTACACACAATAACAGTGTACACACAATACAAATTAACAAGTTAAATGAAACAATTTTAGTATCTTAATTTTGTAAATTCAGGAAGAAGTACCCTTAGTTTTATTCGTATTGCAATTGTATGTAAAACATTATAATCATGATAATTATGTCTACAAAATGTGTCCATAGGACATGGGTTTCCATCTCTGCATTTTGAATAGTAACATAGAAGCATTATGGACGAAAGCATTAATTATTTTATGGTTTTGAGTTGTTGTTTTTTAGTAACAGAAAGCATTAGCAAGGTGATGTAGATTAAAAAATGTAGGTATATTAGTGACTTAAAAACGGAGATAAACCTTAACCAGAATCAATTAAATGTAAAAGGTGAACCAATGTAGCACTATGTGGTCGTATTACATGCTTGGTACATTTAATAACAAGGTCCGGACTTCTCGTTGTGATTTCCATAATTTATTGGTACATATAAAACAGGCCGAACAATTACAAATTAATAATACGCTATGAACACCCTGTTATAAGGGCGGAGCCCGGACGCGGCCGAAGGGCGCGGCCGGCGAAGCCCTCTTGCAGTAACGCGAGTATGAAAACTTACTTGTTTTCCCACATACTATGCGATATTTTCGTCAAGTTTCGCGCCGCCATTTTCAATCCGTAGGCTGGAAAGCAGACGTCAAATGTAGGGCAAAGTTTTAGGCAGACAAAGTGGAATACCAGTCAATTTCGTACGTTCATTTTTTTCTATTTTTTGTTTTCGGTCTTTATTTCGAATTTTAAGCGTAAGTGAAACGTTTAATTACAGAAATATCACATTATATAAATACCTACTGTACAAAAAAGAGAGTATTTATCGAAATAAAATACAATTTGATCGCATGGGGGGTCACGTGATCGAAATATCATCACGTGCTCTCAAACGCATAAAGTGATGTCGTCAAACTTCGGGTGATACTATTCCCCGGTAGATTCCCGGTTATTTTGCGATTGAAAGGGGATGGCAACTATGATTCATGAGTGTGTTCATGTTTCTGATGGTTTAATGATTTATTTATGTAAACCATTTCGAAAGAAAGAAATAGTGTAATTAAGTCATGAATATTGGTTTTAAGTTGAAGCACTCGATGTCTACTAATATATAATATAAGGTAAAGGTAAATAGTGTTTAAAAGTGAATGTTTTACAAAAGAATGTATCAACAACAATATTTATTTTTCTCTCAGGATTTGGCTTTAAACGCGGGCCACAATTATTTAAAGGCCACAATGTTGCCCGACACGCTAGGGGTGTCCGGAGGCATTCCAGTAACATCTAACAGTGTTGGCTTGTAATCGTGGTAATAACATTAACTAGGACCATATACCCTATATTCTTTGCTACTTTGACTAACTGTGGTCAGTTTTTACCTTTTAAGACATGTCTTTTTTCTACATTTCCTTTTCCTTCTGACAAGCTTTCAGGGCATTGTTCGTAATGTTGTAGTAATTTCTGAAAAGGCTTCCACTGAAAGCATTCTATGTATGAGGTTTTGAACATGTTCCGCTTGCTTGCTGTCCTTAATTCTTCTCTGAACACTGTTGTGCTTCCCTTTCATTACAGATGCATTGTCAGATGAATATGTAATGCACTGCTGCCATGATATATCCTTAACCTTATCCTGCATAACTTTGTCAAGCGTTTCAAATGCAGATGCTGATTCGTCTTTGCTTTTCATGTGTAATTAAAGCCTATATTTGTAGACATTTATTTAATCAAAACATTTAGAAAATAGTTGCCCAGGTTCTCCGGATGATATTTTACCAATGTGTCTTATCAAAATAATCAAACCCTGATCAAATGTATCCTCTTCATTACTCGTAACTGCCATCTGTGGCAATGCCATACCACTGAGATTACCCTTTTGCATTAACCATTCACACATTCTTCAACACTCGTAGAAGCAATTGCACCATTCTTATGTGTGTAGTTTGTGTTCGTCTCAAGTGATACCTTTGGGCAATTTTAGATTTTGAAAACATTTTGCAGAAATGGGGACTAGCATGATTACTAACTGTGATTGGAATTGAGTTATGTTCTACCACAAAGTAATAGCATTACATATTTTGATATGGGTGACAAAACAGTCGCGAAACTTTCATTTATTATTGACACTAAATTTATTTAAATTACTTAATATGATTACAAATTTGGAGGTGGAACAGTGGCTAACCTTTGCTTTACCTAGTGACTTTAAGGACTTTAGTACTAACTTAAATTTTCATTTTATGGTGGGGTCAGAAAATTATTGATTCAATATCACTATTACATAACATATTTGGAGGTGGGTGACATTGCAGTCGCTAATTATGTTTTATTTATTAATAATATTAAAAATATAAAGAAATTTAAAATAAATTAATATTGCAAGGCGGGTGACATGATAGTCACAAAACGTTTTATTAGCAAAACATCCTTCATAACAAAGTCAGATATGAAACATCATACCATGGATATGTATGTAGATATATGATCATACACAATGTCACAATTCTGGAACTAAGACAGTCTGGACATAGACACACATGATGGCAGTTTAATTCGAATTTGAGATCCAGAGACTTGAAATCTGTATTTTTATTTATTACATAACTTCCTGTGTGGAAAATATATTTGTCATGTTGCACTAGTGGACTAAATATGCAAATGCAGGCTGAATAATTGTTCTTCCTTTCTTTTCGTTTAGCTCAATGTGCATTAAAAAATACAGTATTATGCTAACCCTGCAGCACATCGTTTAGATCTACTTTAAAATAGTTAGCTTCGCCCGTCTTTAGGCTTTGCCTTGTTCATATTATATATACATATCCGTTTCGTATAGTGTTTTTCAAAACTTCCATTTGTTAACTACTTAAATAGTCCCTTTTATTAAATGTCTTAGGTTCACAAAGTATAATACTATTTAGATAGTAATATCTTTATACGTTTACATTATTTTTAATTACTACTTCATTCCTCCATGCTTCATCGGTTTTTGCGCACAATATGACCTTTTTATGTGTCGACGTGCCGTAAAACACCATTCATTCATTCATTCAAATGTCCAAATCCTCAAATGATTATGTAACGCTGAACAACTGCCCTACAATACTAGCTTCCATAGTATAGTTTAACTTATCCCACACCCTGTCTTAGACTGCGGGGATCCATCTTGTGGATACAATTGAATTGGGTTTTAAGGCGCACCAACACATGAAAGGTTATATGGCGCCTAACAGGCATGAACATGCCAGGCTCTTCCTCCATGTACATCGAGATAAAATATGGAAGATGGGCCTAGAACCTTCTCACCCTGAACTGCAGAGTTGATGCAAATTCTATCGTAGAAACTCCATTTACGCTGGAGCCACGTTTTTTTCTGCCACTGCTCTTTTGATGTGAGCGAGATGGCACCTGAAACAATGCAGGGATCATGATGAAGACCTTTAATGAACATGAACAAAAAATGATAAAATGAACATGAATTTGGGGGGATTCTACCCCTCTGCCTACTCCTCCAAAGGGATCTTCAGTGGCCCTATTATTTGCCCCTTGACGAAACGGAGCCCCCGGGAACCACACGGGGCTTTTTTGTGAATACAAGACCGACTAACTATTGAAACTGACTCTCCACTCCTGAACCACCGACTCTCTACTCTCCTAGACTTTCCGTGCGCTCAGTATTATATTAGAAGATTACCCAGAATGAATTTCGGCAGTTAGTCATGCCCCACATATGGTCATCGACCTGTGTAGCTACAGGTTAACGCCATGGTGATTACCTCATTGTATGCATACATTACCCACAATACATTTCGGCAAAAGGTCTCCCCTAATATGGCAATACCTCTTCACTCCCAGAATTCATCGTTTTCCAGAAACTTCCAGAGAAACTTAATTTAGCCCAATAACAGGTGTTCAGGTGATTAACCACATAGTAACTGACTGTTTTAGGAAACTCCCATTGCATGATCAGTTCTAGAGGGATTAACCGGGTTGTACTATAACTCTAATCGTGTTACATTTATGAACTGTTATTATGTTAAGTACAATGGCAAGGCTGTAGAGTTACACCAAGACGGATGATTGTGGACTCTTTGTGGTCGAACTTAATGTAACTCATCTAGATATATCTGTGAATGAAGAATGGAGAATGACGAGTGTATGGCTATAAGTGATTTAGAACTCACAAAGTGCATTCTACAGAATCAATGCAGAGTAAATCATGTAGGTCATGGTCCGTTGTTGTGACCTATTTTGGTTGTGAACTATGTTTCTATGTTACAGGTTTACATAATGCCACGGTATATGTTTATGATACGTATAGACTAGTTTATCTGATATGATAGGTAGTTGTCCCAAAACGCATTACGTGGTCCGAGTATCATACCCCATCCAACCCCTTCTCCAAGGAGCGAAGACGGCGTTGACTGGGGTATGAGAAAAAACCTTGATTTCGGATTAAACAGTTTCATATCGTAAAATTAAAACATTTAATAGATAATTTTAAACAGGTTATCGCATTTTTTTAGCAAAACATGTTTTTAAACCTGTTTTATTGTCGAAATATCCGTCATAAAATTCTGCTGCTAATATAAGATTTCCCATCGCTTAATGGAATTAAAGCGGGACAACGTAATGAACATATATTCTGATCGGCTTGCATGTTGGCCAGTAGCCCCAGAATTGTTTAAATAAGTAAAAAACACGTGTGATGACTGTTTTTGCATAATGATTATGGACTTTTCTGAAAACTTCATTTACTAATGTAAAAATCGCTGGTGCTCTTAATTTAACTATCCCGCCATTAACAAGCACATTTTACAACTTACAGATGTACACCGGTTCTAAAATGCCTCCTTGTATATTTTGAGACTCCAAACTATATATACACAAAATAAACGGCTTTAACAAGTCAGGCCAATCCACAAACTCGGTGCGTCGAATTAAAGTTAACAACTCATAATTCATTTTAATAATATTCAATCACGGGTATTTTAAGAACACATTAATAAACCTATATTTTTAATCGGCATATGTGCATTACCATATGACCTGAACACATGGATAGAGTTATGATAAACGATTTTGTAGTATACTGTTGCCGTTATTTGGTGGATTGATTTCTTTAAGTATTTTCGAGGAAATAACAATACAAATAAGTAAGTGAACACTGAAATATTAGTTATTGTACTGAAACAACTGGTCTTGAACTACGTTAGACATTTTATAAATATGTTTTAAATTGATATAAATACTAACGGAGACAATATCCTATATTTTCGTGTGGATTTGAAACAATATATTCGGATAGCGAAGAAATATTACTGGGATTGGCTGAATATGTTTGCATTTTCTAACTACCCTGAATAGCACCTGTTTTGTTTTCTGATGATGATGCTATTTTACTGACTTTCAGACTCTGACGACAATTTTACAAGTTTGTGAGTAAAGGACGTTCCATACACTTGATACTAAAAGGGAGCTGGTCTGGTCTTATAAAGTTATTATGTGTCAGATCAATATTTCCTTTTAATTATTTAATTACTATAATTGTGAACTGAAGGAATATCGGTCGACCATCTTTGAAAAAATAAATCCATAATCGATGAGACATTTGTGCCTAAAACACGTATTTGGTTTCAAATTTCACTTGAACATTTCCCATCGACTTTGCTTTTTTTTCAATTATGGCCGACCAATAGTCCTTATTATTATATATTCTTTTATATACGTAGTTTTTATTGGCTAAAACTCAGTCACGTGCATGTCATACACTACTGACTTGAAAACATGTTCAAACGTGTCCAACCGGTTTAAACCAGACTTGCGAGACAATAGTTCTCTTTCGGGTGAAAAGTTCTCTTGCCGAGTCAATAGTATCTTGCAGATCATTCAAGCGCTTTATTACCAATGTCAGTTATTTACCATAAGCGCTCAATGACATAATGAATAATAATTAACAGGATGGGCAACGTTTTCCTTTATCAACTGAGGAAGTGTTGGAAGAATTAGTGCTATCGAGACATTCAAAAGCAACGAAAAGTGTTAAAGAAAACATTGTTTCCATATTAAAAATAAAAGACTTATCTTGACACATTTTCTTACTTTTTTCTCTATAATTCAATATAATAAAACAACTATCAACTTCTGTTTCAGTCAACGGTTAAAACTATTCATCCTCGGGAATGACTATTGACCCTCAGCAGAGAATTATTGACCTCTACTGCGTCTCGGTCAATAGTTCACTGCTTCGGGTCAATAGTCATTTCCTTGGATGAGAAAGTTTTAACCATTGACTTCAACAGAAGTACATAGATCGTTGTATAATAGCGCCTATATGCAACTGCAGTTGATTTGACTGGTTGTCTGTACGTGGTGACATGCATTACGTGAATCGTACGGCGTCAGGAGAGACGTGCTATACTAAATGTTGACATGATTGAAAGGTCAACCATCCGTTGTCCAGTGGAAGAATGCTCACCTGCCAAACGGGCGATTCAGTTCTCGGCTGATGCACATTTTTGAGTTAGTTTTAATTATTATTCTAAACTTAATGATTCGTAGTGAACAAATCAACAACAAAGTAGGCCACTGTGGGTTTAAACCGGTTATAGGGTGCACCAAACCTCACACTTACCCTACTGTCTTCCGATTAAAACAGAACAGTGTAAATAAAGAAATTCCCGACAAGAACTAATCTCTAACCAACAAGGCAGCATCAATAGGCAATATACCTAAAACACGAATATGCTCGTGTAAATATAATACAAAAAAACAATAGCCTAGAAAGCCACAATGAAGGTACTCAGTGACTTGGCTGAAGCCAGAGCAACAAGAGAATAAACCATTAAGAGCACGACAAGAAAGATCATAGACAAACATCAAACGCCACCGTCTCAATGGGCTTTAGGTAGGCGTCATCATAGGGTCCACAGCCTGTCCGGTCATCGTACAATTAAAGAGGAAAGCATAGTTACTGTGGCGAACTGTAAAAGGGTCCACCACCAATCATGCAGTACGTTGCAAAATGATAGGGTCATAACCTCTTTTCATAAACTTTCTAACAAGTTTAACAAAGATAGTATGAAAGTGATCATGACCAAGAATCTTACGAAGTTTATAAATCACATCACCATAGAAGTCAGGTTGTGATAGTCCTCGATGCAGAAGAGTCCTTAAATTACTTTTATATTTGGAAGGAAGATCAGGGTCACGATAATAACATTTTGCAGAGGTTTTACAAAGTTTATGGTTACTGTAACCCTGATTGAGTAGTTTGTAGCTCGACTGATCAGAGATCAGCAGAGCTTATGCCGTGGTGCGGCGTCCGTCGTCCGTCCGTCCGTCTGTCTGTCCGTCCGTAAACTTTTATTTTAGCGACTACTCCTCTGAAACTACAGAATGGATATTCATGAAACTTAACAGAAATGTTGCCCATGAAGTCTAGTTGATCCTAGCAAAAATTCATGTTGATGTGAAATCCAAGATGGCCGCCAAATCTAAAAATATGTTTTTAAAAAACAAGATTGTAGCGACTACTTCTTGAAAATTCTAAGTGATACTGATATGGGACTTTTTTTTAAAATGATCAGCATGACATGATGTTGGTCCTTGTCGAAAATTGTTTTGATTCGACGTTAAACATGACTGCCAGTGGCCATCTTTGTTTACATAGAGTTATAAAATGAAAATTTGTAGCGACTACTCCTCTAAAACTACAGAATGGATATTCATGAAACATTACAGAAATGTTGGCCATGAAGTCTAGTTGATCCTAGCAAAAAATCATGTTGATGTGAAATCCAAGATGGCCGCCAAATCTAAAAATAGGTTTTTGGTCCTTGTCGAAAATTGTTTTGATTCGACGTTAAACATGGCTGCCAGCGGCCATCTTTGTTTATATAGAGTTATATAATGAAAATTTTAGCGACTATTTCTCTGAAACTAGTTGACGGATTTTCATGAAACTTCACAGGATTGTTGCTCTTAATGTCTAATTGATACTAGCAAAATTTAAGATCGGCCAGAAATTCAAGATGGCCGCCACAGCTAAAAATAGATTTTTAAAAAACAAGATTGTAGCGACTACTTCTTGAAAACTATAACTGATATTGATATGGGACTTTTTCTAAAATGATCAGCATGACATGATGGTTATCCGAGTCGGATATCGACGTTAAACATGGCTGCCATTGGCCATTTTTATTTACATAGAGTTATATAATGAAAACTTGTAGCGATTACTTCTCTGAAACTACTCGACGGATTTTCATAAAACTTCACACGAATATTGCTCTTGATGTCATATTGATCCTAGAAAAAATTCTTCTTGAAAACTATAAGTGATATTGATATGGGACTTTTTCTAAAATAATCAGCATGACATGATGTTGGTCCTTGTCAAAAATCGTTTTGATTCGATGTTAAACATGGCTGTCAGCGGCCATCCTTTTTTACTTAGAGTTATATAATGAAAACTTGTAGCGACTACTCCTGTGAAACTACTTGACGGATTTTCATGAAACGACAGGAATGTTGCTCTTGATGTCTAATTGATCCTAGCAAAATTTCAGGTCGGCCGGAAATTCAAGATGGCCGCCACGGCTAAAAATATCTGAGATTAAAATCAATCAGTAGAGCTTCAAGGTCATTGACCTCTTGTTTAGTTATACTAAGATTACGCATATTAAAATCCTCAACTCGAGTACAAGCTCTTGAAAAACGAATAAGTGGAGACACATACACCCCATAAGAAGCATCCCCATCCAAGTGGGGATAATTAACAATGTCAAAATTAAAATCATCTCTCTTGTCATAGATATTGCTAATTATTTCACCATTTTCAATCGAGAGATCTAAATCAAGAAAAGAAGCGTTGTTATATGATATATTAGCTTTGTTAAGCTGAAGTTCTTTAGGATAAATATTATTAACCATAGTTGGAAAGAAAGGGTTGTCAATGTTCAATATGTCATCCAGATACCGAGAGGTGTCATTAAAGGCTTCAATAACATCTGCCTGGGTATCTGGTGAAAGTCTCAACATGAAATCTCTTTCATAGCAAAATAAAAACAAAGCTGCGACAAGTGGTGCACAGTTCGTACCCATAGGGATACCAGCAATTTGTCTATAAACGGTGGTTCCATACCGGACGAAAATATTATCTAAAAGGAAGATGAGTGCTTCACAAACTTCATAGCAAATCCACATACTAGCAAATACTCTCATGTTTCAACAGCTGTTTAGAGCTATATTTAATGGATATTTAACATATCTATATATTTTTATTTTCTCCTAAGCTGTATACACTAGGGCTTAAAATTAGATAAAAGTCGAACAGGAAATGTAGCATTCAAGGACCACAGTCAACCAAAAGCACGCATAGAAACAATCAACAGTTGCAAAGATGGACAAAAGGCAAGCCTCGTGAAATTATCAATATATATATATGCAACATAATATCACAAATGGCAGTTTTCACCAAAAAAAGCAAGACTGATCAATTATATGTATCTTATGTTTGTGATTTCATTTCTTGCATTTTAATAATATGTGTAGTTGTTTGTTTCTGTACGTGTTTGTTTGACTGTGGTCCCTGAATTCTACATTTCTTTTTATATCTACTTTTATTTCAAAATTTTAATAGTCCGTAAGGCGTACGAACGGTTTCCACACTACAATGGCAGACAATATACGAAATGAAACAGAAAACTTTATAATTATTATATCTTACACAATGTATATACTCAAAAATATATATATAGAGGATCTTACATGAGCGCTCATTCATTATTGAATTTATTAAACGAGTTGTCAAGAATGATATGAGGCGACGGCTTGCCTAGCATCATATCATGTTTTGCCAATGAGTTTAATAAATTCAATAATAAATTAGCACGAATGTGAGATTCTATTTATTACATGACTTATAACGTCACATTACGTCATAAAACGTACATTAACGTGACGTCCATGACGTCATTAACGTTATGTTATACCACTAGTGGAATATCAGAAATATTGAATGGTGTTATTACACTCCCACACCGCATGTTATGTGATGATATATTTTACATAATTTATATACTCCAAACTATATATTATATCTAACATAATTTATATACTCGTATATGATATGTAGAATATGACAAAATCTTTTCATATCAACAAATCATCAGTTGTATACACAGTATTTCACTCGCTAATAAAATAATAAAGTGATAATACGTAAAACGTAAAATTTACATTCCACTGTGACTGTATCGTTTAAATTTTACGTTTGTATTTTACGTTTGTATTTTACGTATTATGAAAGTAGGTATAAAACTCTGATAGGAAATTTAGATTTCGCTGATCGCTGTCAACCAAAACATGCTTTAAAATAAATCGGCAACAATTTCAATGTTAACAAGAAGCAAGGTGTGTGACATCAAAAACTCAAACGGTTTACAATATTGAAGATCGTTTGATATATTGTCATTCATATGACCATAACGATCTAAAGACATGTGCATTTAAATTTAACTCGTTTTGCCTCATATCATCTGATAAAGTTCACCTTTTATACTTTTTTTGTATTCAAAACAAAAGCATAAATAAAACATACATATACAAGATGACGGTTTCAACCAGCATGATACAACTGACATTGCGAAATATATCGTCTAGGATATTAATTCAAATTACTATATTTCATTCAGTTGGAATATATATTTGAATAACCAAACTGCATTGCGTTGATGTTGAAACTGCATATTTATTGTGTATTAGATAGTTCGAAACACAAGCAAAACAGGTGTTAAGACAATGCAAATAAAAAGCAGATGGATATTATCTATATAATAATTATAAATTTTCTATGTCAAATGGTAGTACTTGCAAATATTGACATGCTTACAACGTCAACATGTATGACCCGATTAGTCGTCATCTGCTCTGTAACAGTGTTTTCAAAAAACTAGAAGGGTAAGAAAATGAAAAAGTATATCTGCTTAATAGTTATTACATAACATGGCTTCTGTGAATGCAATGAAGCCATGACTTATTTCCCGTAATAGATGCAAATGAGTATAGAATCATTGTGTTTGTCTACGGTAAAACATTTAATCCCAATTGTTTGCATGGTACATCATACGGTACGTTCAGACGCTTTAATTATTTATCATTATTTGAAATATTACTTCATAAAAAGAATGTAAGTAACGTTAAATTATGTTTAAGGTGTCGTATTATTTGTAGGGAGAACGCATGTACAGCCGAGTAACGCAGGAACGTCATGTAAACAACAAAACGACGTCATGATTTGTCTTACCAATCGCCGCTGGATAAAAAGATAGGATACTCGGCAAGAGCCTCGTATACTAAGATAGGATACTCGGCAGAGCCTCGGCAGAGCCTCGTATCCTATCATTTTATCCAACTCGTTTATTAAAAACAATAATACACAGTCACTCATGTAAGATCCTCTATGTATTAAACAGAACAAATGTTAAAGGTCCGACACGTTTACATAGACTATGACTAGTGATATGAAAGAAAGTGCATCGGTGGTTCACCGGTCGCAGTCGCAACGCTGATGTATTTATTCAATGTTAGATTTAACTTTAGATCTGCAGCTAAACATTGAAATATAGGTAAAAAAAAGAAGATTGAATTGTGTTTGTTTATGTTACCAGTTAAGTAATTGATGAATGATACTGAAAGTTTAATGATACTTTGTGTGGAATATATAAATATATATAGGCAATATTTAAAAAATACATATGATATGAAAATATTCCAATTATATAGGCAAACATCCTAGCATATTGTCCGGATGGTAAAATTGAGTTGGACAAATGTATCTGGACAACGAAAGCACATTTAAAGACTAACGTATACATTATATTCCCGTCCCTTTATTATGTGTCTTGGAGTGGGGGCGAGGGTGATTATCACAAGATAAAAACAATTCAGAAAGTGGAATAGCATTTTCTGTTTACACACATTGCTTGCGTACGCAGTAGCTCCGCCTCCTTGAAAAGTGAAGATTTTTCGACATTAAACATTATGTTTTCAAAAGAAATGCTTAATTAGTAATTGCATGTACACCCATGCATGATAGGTTTTCTTGTATTGGTTACCCCATATCGTCCAGTGAAATATAGCATGACTTTGGGATGACTCTAGGGTAAGTGTGAGGTTTGGTGCACCCTAGAACCTGGTTTAAACTGCCTGCGGCTGACCGTTTCAAGGCGGTAGCCCTATTGTCAGCCATTTATGTGTGTGATGTCTAGTTTGGCATTTTGTTCATCTTTAAGGTTGTTCTTTGTTACTGTGTGTGTTAGTGGTTGACTGTTGTCCTTGAATGCTAATTTTTCTGTTCGATTTTTATATCCATATTTGATTGAGTGACACGTGACATGTATCGTGCAGTCAGATGGTATGTTCTAAACATTACATACATATATGAAATATTATTGCAAAGCATCGAAGTTCTGTGATAGAATGCTCGCCTGCCATACGGGCGGCCCGGGTTCGATTTCCGGCCGATGCACATGTTTGTGTATAATAATTTCAAGAAAATGGCAGAACAATTCGCAATGTACGCATTACGATTTACGCACAATATAATGGGAACTAACACTATAATAGTTCATATTGTGTACAGTTCCTTAAATAAGGACGTGCGCGTCGACATATTCTATTATATTGTCTTTTACCCTAATCAAATAAATTGTACAGTAATACTGTTTGATATACAATAAAATGATACTTCGGCCATTAATAATTATATACTTATATCGATCCAGCCAATAATCGTACCTGTTCCAATAGTATTTTCCAACTGTTCCATCCTCTACAGCACGCTCGTGCATTACTTAACTTCACATTCCTATGTTTGTTAATTATTAAATACAAATTACCTGTAACTCACGTTTACTGAACAATACCGCTCTAGATAAACTGATTAATTACACGTATGTAGGAACCACCTTTGTTACAACGTCGCTATCTGTTGTAGCCGTCCGTAAAAGTTACAAGCCGTCCGTAAAAGTTACACTAAACTCTATCTGTTACAATCTTACCGCAAATGTTACAAAATGTAGTTGTGATAAAAGTTACAACGTCTACGCTATCTGTTACAATATTTTTAACTACCGATGGAATATCTGAGAAAGGCGTAATGGAATAATTCAACATCCTGCGAAATCGCAGTTAGCCTCCATGATTGGTGAAAGAAGAAAGATATAAAAGCACAACAGACGTCTTTCGGCAGTGTTTACATGAAGCAAAACAGATTTGATATATTTGATAATTTATATACTGACTTAATGTTTAAATACCTTCAGTTTCCTTCCTTACAAAATGAAACAATGCATTTATACTACATATATATACTTTGATATTATTGAAGTAATGTAGATCTTTCTCTAAATTCTACCGCCGTAAAATTCTACTGCTGGAAAAGTACAACACCAACCTTAAGACACTTCTGCGACTAGGCATATCACAACCCTCATTTTATGAAGATGTGGTCTATAAACTTCGAAAGTTAAAGGGGTCTGACGGTTTTCCTGACCGCTTTACAAATTTAATCAGGAAGTTCGTCAGAAAAGGATATAACCCTTTGGTTTAACAGCGCACTGCATGTTTAGTGATTGACCCCTCTACAGTCAGTCATTACGCTTCACTTTTCACTTGTGCGATGACTTGGACTACCTCTTGGGACTCTATGATTGTACCTACTGAAACCCCAACTAAGGGAGGTGGGCGCATTAGTTTTCGTCCCTCGGGTTTTCTGGTCGTACCCTAGATTGGTTTTCTCTTTAGCTGCAACTACTATGGTTGTTTAGTACGATTCTGGATACATCCTGAGACGTTTATTATTTTGTATGTGTTTCTTTAGTTGGTTTCTCTGGATGTGGACTTTATTGTTAGAGATTTCCTTTTGATGGGATTTAGTTTTGTTTACACTGTCTTGTTTATTTGGGCGCTGAAGACAGGATAATAGCGAGGATTGTGCGCATATAAAATCGATTCAAGCTAACCAGTAGGTCTTATTGCCTGCTGACCGTCAAAAAAATCGATAATGATTATGATCCAATTCCCACAGTTTATGTCGGTTTTGCGTGTTAAAGAGGTGCAAAATGCAGTAAAAGTCGATATGAGAGTTATGTGATAATAGAATCTAACAGTCGTTCTCATTCATTATTGAATTTATTAAAATCGTTAGCTAAAATGATATAATGCTCGGCAAGAGCATCGCATTATATCATTTTGCCAACTCGTTTAATAAATTCAATAATAAATGAGTACTCATGTAAGATCCTCTGTATATATACATTCATGTCGGAATCTTCAATATGATTCCATCCATGACTGTACTCGTATGTTCATGGAACATATTTGCTTACAAATAATTATGTGCAGGTTATTCTAAAATACTTTTCATATTCAATGTGTACAATGGACGTATTCTGTCATTAACAACACATATTACAAAGTGTTAACATTTTTTTATGTTTAGAGATAAACTTGTAATCCAATCTTTACCCAACCTTTACGAAACGAAATAAAAGATCAAGTACGGAATCACAATTAGTTTACTTCATCTTACTTTAACCTGTTTATCAAATACATTCTTGAAAAACAAACATCACAACATCACTCTCCCTTAAGGAAACGAAACATAAGGAAGAGTCAATGACATCACATTTTACTATTAACATGGTACTGTTGAGCTGACTTTCCAATATTTCTTTTTTATAATTGTAAGATGGAAAACCTCTTAATCGGCACCAGGGACATATAAAGTGTAATACAGAACTACCATAGTTTTAATTATCTATAAAAGGAAATCACATTATTATTAGGGAAAAAATCTATTTTGTCCCGTTAATGAATCCTTATTTTTCGAAAATGCCGATGACATGTTTCACAAGCTTAAAATGGTGAATTAATTAGCAAAATATTTGACAAGAGAGATATTTTTAATTTTGATATCGTTAATTATCCTCATTAAGATGGGGATGTTCCCCCGAGCAACTTCTTATGGTGTGTATGTGTCTCAACTTATTCGTTTTTTTAGAGCTTGTACTCAAGTTGAAGACTTTAATATTCGTAATCTTTGTATAACTAAAAAGCTACTCCATCAGGGTTAACGTTACGATACACTTCGTAAAACCTTTTTGCAAAAGATTATTATCGTAACCTGATCTTCTTTCCAAATATAAAAGTAATTTAAGAACTCTTCTGCGACAAGTACTATCATAATCTGACTTCTATGGTGACTTGATTTTTTAAATTTCGTAAGATCTTTTGTCATGATCACTTTCATACTGTTTTTGTTAAACTTGTTAAAAGGCTTATCAAAAGAGGTTATGACCCTATCATTTTGCAAAGCACTACGTGCTTGTTGGTGGACCCATTTACAGTTCGCAACTATGATGACCTCTACCTAAAGCCCAAAAGGACGGTGACGTTTGATGTTTTCTGCAGTCTTGTCTTGTCGTGCCTTCAATGGTTTGTTCTCTTGTTGCTCAGGCTTTTTTCAAGTAATTGAGTACCTTCTTTGTGGCTTTCTAGGCTATCATTTTTTTTGTATTTATATTTACACGAGCATCTTTGTGTTTTACTTATATTGACTATAAATGCTGCCTTGTTGGTTTGAGAATAGTTCATGGCGGGGATTTTTTATTTACACTGTTCCGTTTTATTGGGTTGACAATAGGTATTAAAGTGTGAAGTTTGGTGCACCCTAGAACCTGGTTTACACCCCTAACGGCCTTGTTTGCCACTGACTGTTCCAAGGCGTTAGCCCTATTGTCAACCCTTTTGCGTTTGTGATGTCTTATTTGGCCTTTTATTCATCTTTAAATTTGTTCTTTGTTTCTGTGTGTGTTTGTGGTTGACTGTCGTCCTTGAATGCCGCTTTTCCCGTTCGATTTTTATATCTATATTAAACAATGGGTAATCAAGTTGAAATATTATACCGCCTGTATTTGCAATGTTTTGTTCTGTCTGCTTCTTGGCTCGATCGATCGGATTTAACATTTAGAGGCAACATTAAATTTGCTAAGCACTATATCGGCCTCTAACGCGGTTAAGTCGAGATAATGAAACGTGCCTTTGGGCAGCATATAACAAATTTAATTATTAAGAAGGCGCTCACTTGACTAACACATAAGCAAATATGATCATTTATTAAGTTGTTTGGCAAGTATTGGGCGCGGCTCCAAATAGCGGGCTGCCGGCAAACACATACATATATCATGGCAGCCTTTAAAAAGTTTCACAAAAGAGGGCATGGCCAAAAGGCCTGATAGCCTTAAAGAAGCCCCAATAGGCTGAAACAAAAGAGGGCATGGCCCAACAGCCGTATACCCTTTGTGAAGCCCCAAAATGCTTAAATAAAATGTTTATTCAAAACTCTAATTCTAAAGTAAAATGTTTCTTCATTTAATCACTTGAAAGTTATTTTGTTTCTAAAGTTTACAATAATGTGCACAACCGAACTAGGCTTGAGTCACCAACAATACGTCCCAAAAGGTTTAATATTTCATGCTGTAATCCCTAGGGAATAGTGGTCAGTATTACATTGACATTTACTAATTATAAGATGGTTAATTGCCCTTAAATTTGATTTCACTGATTTGAAGGATTCGCTGAAGGCCATATTGCAGAGATCAATACATACTGATAAAGGTGATCCTTTGTAAGCAACAAACACAATTAAGAGAATAAAGCAGCATACTCGGTTTTATTGAGTCTGTTCATGAGAAGTAATGAAATAAGCAACACCTCTCACGCCCCCCTAGCACCGGTTGGGTTGAGCGGTATTCTACTTCAAAGCCACCTATATTGGGATCGTTGGTCCCAAAGGACCAGTAAAAATAACACTACTGATTCGTAGCACGGAGAGACTTTTTACAGCCGCCACACTGCACTAAACGAACGCTGTAAATGTTAATAAATACTGATAAAAGTGATCCTTTGTGAGCAACAAACACAATTAAGAGAATAAAGCAGCAGTCTCGGTTTTATTGAGTCTGTTCATGAGAAGTAATGAAAGAAGCAACACCTCTCACGCCCCCTAGCATCGGCTTGAGCGGTATTCTACTTCAAAGCCACCTATATTTGGCTCGTTGGTCCCAAAGGACCAGTAAACATAACACTACTGATATTATTAAAATGAAGTTTTAAACGTTAAATTACGGTCGAAAATAAGACCAAGGAATTTTGTCTCATCCATTACTGGTATTGGTGACCCATCCAGTGCTAGATGAGGGTTTTCATGATGTTTACGTAGTTGACAAAAGTGCATACAGTTAGTTTTAGATTTAGAACACGATATACAGTATAACATATAAGTAGCTCAATTTAGTTAATTCGCACTTATCCGAAAACGAAGTTGATTTAGGCCAACGTGTGGTGAAGTGTGGTGTGGTGAAGTGAGCGTGCTCCCACTTCGTCATCGAGCATGATTAGTGGCTCCAGGCAGACTAGGTGGAACGAACCGGGGTCCGACGCATTGGGTGTACAGTTATGGTGGTTCAGCTATGGTGATATGAGCTTGGCCGATTTGCAAGCAAAGTTGATGATGGTTTGAAGTCAGTGAAAACCCAGTCCAGTTTAATTGTGTTAAAAGTATTGTTTAGGTTCCAGTGTCGCCATACAAATGACGTTGTCGTTGGTCTCACGAAATTCAATGACATTATATAAGTTTGTGAAATTGCGGTAGGGCACACGCTCACTTTATCATCGTTAGAGTATTGTATGCGCGTTACATAAACATATTATGATATATCCAATTTTCTTTGGCTGGTGTTGGATTTGCGTTTAGCCAAAACAAATCATTTTGGCCGTGGCATTAATAAAATATAGCACACCTTAAATACTTGAAGGCCAAGTGCCTTAAAGCTCTTAATTGACTTAAAGTTGTTGCAAACACTAATTGGGGAGCAGATCGTAAAGAAACAACTTTATAGATTACTTATCAGATCCAAGCTGGACTACGGCTCAATAGTGTATGGATCGACTCACAAGTCATACTTGCAGATGCTCGATCCTATACATAATCAAGGATTATGACTCGCATAAGGTGCCTTTCGGACATCACCAGCCAAAAGCCTATATGTTGAAGCTAATGAACCATCACTGTCTCATAGACGGGACAAATTAGCCCTTCAATATGACATTAAATTACAATCTAACCCTTCAAACCCAACTTTCGACACTGTTTTTAAACATAGTTATGAACCTCTTTTTGATCGAAAACCGAAGGCCATTCGACCATTTGGTCTTCGTATTAAACCAAAATTAAGAGACACTGAAATCGACCTAAATTTGATTACCAAGTACAAAGTACCACACATTCCACCGTGGACTGTGGAAACACCAACAATTATTTTTGATCTTTGTAATAGTTACAAATCCAGTACAGATCCTACTGTCTTTCAAAGCAAAGTTAATGACATTAAATCGAAATACAGTAAATTTCAACTTATATACACAGATGGTTCTAAAGATGGAGATAAGGTAGCTGCAGCAGCTGTTGTTCACAAACACAGCATAAAGAGCCGCCCGCCTGACAAGGCCTCTATCTTTTCAGCTGAACTTAAGGCAAATGAACTTGCCTTAAACTATATTCAGGAATCTGATGATGACCGTTTTATAATATTTTCTGATTCCCTTTCATCTCTTCAAGCCTTGGGTAATATGAAACATGATAACCCAGTTGTGATTCAACTTTTACGAAAGTACAGTTCTCTTATAGTTGATAATGTTATTATATTCTGCTGGCTTCCAAGCCATGTAGGAGTACGTGGTAATGATAGAGCTGATAGTGCTGCTAAAGCAGCATTGGGTTTACATATATATAATGCAAAATTACCTTATACTGATTTTAAAAGTTGTATTAACACATATATTCGTAACTCTTGGCGAGCCACTTGGGATTTCTCAGTTAACAATACACTCCATTCAATTTAACCGTTACTTAAAAATTTCGTTCTTGTATATGGTATTCTATACCCATTCGTCGAGAAGAAGTTGTCGAGTGCCCGATGCAGGATAGGGCATACACGTTATTATTACAAGGTGAGCAATTACCAGAATGTATACCCTGCTTTGCACCGTTAACGGTCAAACACATCTTGTTGGAATGTGTAGACTTTGATCCTATGCGTCAAAGTTACTACAATGTTAATACTATGAAAGAGTTATTTGTTACTACAGATTTTAGTCTTGTTTCAGATTTCCTGAAAGAAATCAGACTATATAAATCATTATAATAATCAGACTTTATAAATCACTATGTTCTTATATATATTTAGTTGTTTATACATCCGTTGACGGGCATTTGTTGATTTACATTTATACATAGTTTATATTACTACCATATCATTCCTTATTTGTAAATAGTGTTATCGTTATACATTTACATTATACAATTATGGACTTTTCAGCTGTTATACATGATGTGATATGCACCAAAAAAATCATTATTGACCGAGGCGATAGCCGAGGTCAATAATGATTTTTTGGTACATATCAACATCATGTATAACAGCTGAAAAGTCCATAACTGTTTTATTATATAACCCTCAATTTATCATATTGTTATTAATAGGCGGCTCGTGGGATTCCCCGGTCTTCCCCTGTTACTATTTATAAAACTGGTCAATATCAGAAAAAAACAGGTCAATATCGCTAGATATTTTTTCTAAAAAATTACTTTTTAGCCAATGAAAACGCGTCTATTTATAGGTTATATAATAATAATTTTTATTAAATACTTCATTTCTTCCTCTTTCATCAGTTTTTACGCAAATATGACCCATTTCTGTGTCGACGTGCCGTAATTCATTCATTCAATATATAATGAGGTAACATGTAGACTTGTAGTGACAGGACTGAGTTGAAAATCACAGGAACGTTAAGCCGACGAAACTCTATCTTCCTGTCATCCTGACAGTTACGGAATAATGGCAGTGGAAGCTGCGGCCGCACCAATCCTAAAAAAAATCCGCTAAACGGACCCGTAGATGGCCACATATGTTTTAAAACAAGTTACAAGCCCTAACATTTATTTGACTTCTAGCTCAAAAATAAATTCATTCATCCAGAAAATGATCAAGTGTTTCTAAGAGTGGGGGATCAAACTCAAGTCACATTCCGATTTCTTATCTAAGGCAATCGGCGCAATTATAAATTATCTACCCGGGGAGTATTTAAAGAGCCGTCCATTCTATCTAAGGTAACCTCTGTGGTATTTTTTAAACTGATTATCAGCTGATTGAATAGTGCGTTCCAGAGAACCAACTATTGTACCCGATTTATAATACCCTTGTTCAATACGATAGCATCGTATATGTGTTAAATACAAATTAACATATCTTACTAGAACAAAAGTATTACTTGGAGTGGTACCGATTGGCCGTACATGAGAACCATGGTTACAAAGCGGGCCATCCGGACATGAAATTATGTTGGAAGGATGCATGCGGGCACTGTGAAGCTCATGTTCGCACTTGTCTTCCACCGCCATTTCCTTAGCTGTTATATTGAACTCTGCTGTGGCACCGCCGCTAACCAGTATATCGACTGATGATTCGCTCCGCACTGACTATTTAGAGCTTCTCAACAAGTCAGGTCCAAACGGACAGCGCGCAAAATCTTCTTCACAGCTGACCCGGTCTTAGTCAATGGCAGGTTACTTTCCTGTCCGGTTTGCAGATTACCCCTTGACAAGCTCGATTCGTGAAACAGAATAAAACTGAAATCACTAACTAGTTTCTAACCATATCTAGTTTGATTAAATTTGAAGTAAATGTCCCATTTCATTATGTTATTATTATTATTATTATTTGTGTATTTAAGGTGCATGTAGATCCAATATCTATTGAAAATATATTTGTTTATACATTTATTTATTTATTCAGTTGTTTATTTATGTATTCATTTTGATGATTGTGATTATTATTATCTACTTTACTTGTTTATTTACTTATGTATTCATTTATTATTATTTTATTATTATTATTAGTAGCAGTATATAGATATTTATATATAATACATATATGTTTTATTATTATTATTATTATTATTATATGTTTTTATTATTTTTTATTTTGTTTATTTTATTTTTTTTATTCATTCGTTCATCTATTGAATTATATTTTCATTTTTTTATTTTTTATTTTATTATTTATTTATCATTATTATTATTATGATCATGATTATTATTCATTATTAATGTTAATGATATTTATTCTTTAGCACTATTGTTGTTATTATTATTATTATTATTATTATTATTATTATTATTGTTTTAGTATTTGTATTGTTATTATAAATAATGTTTTTATTGTTATTATTATTATTATTATTATTATTATTATTTATACTGTGTATTTATTTTATAATTTACTCTATCTGCTGAATTATGTATTTTATTACAACAGCTTTAATTATTTCATTTTATGGTTTTATTATTTTTCAAACGTATACCTAATTAAGTAATAAAATATCTCGATGTGTTATATATAATAATATTCATTTTTTATGATTGTTATTATTATTGACCGTGTTGTATTCTATTATTTAAATAATTTGCAACTCTAAGATAGAAATGAGAGATCAACTATTTTTAGAGATTAATTAAATCCGGATAGAGTGGAACACATTCCTGTTTTGTACGAGACAAAGGGTTAACTTATAGACATGATAGAAAAAAAAACTAATGTCTATAAAAAAAAAAAAAGCTGTTAAAATGCGAAAACATCATGCATTTAAACTATGTCAGAATACATCTTAATATTTAAACTTCGTGAAATGCGAAATATTGATACACATAACCCAATAACAACATACACACAATTCAGTTTTTTACTCAACATCGACAAAGCACAGACCTTATATTTTCATTTTGAAAGGAAGAGGATGTGAAGAGTTGCGCATGCGCAATTATACGAATGTTACCATTGCAGATCTAGCTTTCATAAACAGTGGGTGCCTCGAAATAACCTTGGCTATTAACTAGTAATAGCCCGTTATATATAACTCTTTGAATACGTTAGTTTTGTTTTGTGTTTGCATCCGTCCAATAGATGTTTGTTACATGTAATGTTATAATAGTTGTTCGTACGATATATCACTGACACACATCTGCTTGTATCTTTAGGATTAAGCCCAAAATATTAACGTTTGAGTCACACATATTTCTATATGTTTACAGTATAAACGTTCATAAAAATCTGCTATGTCTAGATAAGATAAATACTAATAAATGTCAATTTCATATGAGTATTTATCTTTGACGGTTATAGGATTATTTGTGAACGAAATTTGAGCACGTGAGCTCAAGTCTAAAAATATTATTGAGAATGGTTGGTGAATTTCAGGCCTGACTGTCATCTTGATAAAAATGATATATAGGGTCCTATACTGAACCAAACAACTAACGCACCAGTAGACAATTTAATGTCTCAATAATAACAATCAATAAATCAAACGGTCTCCAACGGTACCAGTCGGCATATAATACGATCATACATTAAAGGTATTGTCTACTGTAGTCTAGTAATTATACTTTCTGTTGGAATTTGTTTGACCTTAAAACCAGGTCAAACAAATTCCAACAGAAAGTATTTTACGATTTTTAGAATCACTGACATGTAATGAGATTCAGAAAAAAGTCCTCAAGATAAAATGGTGGGAAATGCTAAATTTTGGGGTAAAAGTTGCGTTTTTAAGAGAAAATCTCCGGAAACTGGAATAATTTTATAAGAAATCATTTGAGCAATTTGGATTTTCTAACAGTGCACGGAAATGCTCTTCCAAATACATCTCCATGTAAAATCACGGTTTTATAGATGGATATTGGGTTAATAATATGAGATTTTGGGGCAAAACTTGGAAAAAATGAATAAAATCGTTGATTTCTGTAATACATTTGGTGTTACTAGGCTATAAATTAAAACAAATACTAAATGAGTTGTAAAAACTTTTTGCACATAGAAAGGTACAGAGATGTGCCAGAAAAATTATTTTTGGTTCTAAAAATGTGTTTTTCATAAAAAAATCGCTGAAAAGGGGAATCATTTTGTAATAAGGTGTTTGAACATAAACTTATCTAATGGAAGTGATAAAATGTTGCACAATTATATAAATAAAAAAGTGCTTTAGCATACGACGATATAAATTACTTTATTTTTGGTTCTAAAAATGTGTTTTTCAAAAAAAAAATCGCTGAAAAGGGGAATCATTTTGTAATAAGGTGTTTGAACATAAACTTATCTAATGGAAGTGATAAAATGTTGCACAATTATATATACAAATGTTTCATTGTATCGCAAGTTAATGTGAAAGTTCACATTGTGAGATTTTGGGGCATAATTTTTTTTTTTTTTATAAAATCGTTGATTTCTGTAATACAGTAGTAGTACAGGCCTTTAAGCTAAAGAAATAGGGAAATGAATTATAAAATGATAATCTGTAATGGTTTGCCATAGAGCAAGATGCAAGGATGAGCCTCAAAAAAGTCATCAGGCGTATACTGTTGAAAAATGCATTATGTTCGGGTGGCAAAATGTTTTTTCATAAAAAAATGTTGTAAACAGGAATCATTGTTAAGATGTATTTTGAATATACATAATCTACTTGAAGTGATATTATCCTATATATGCATATGTTTTATAGTATCAGAAATTTAATTAGATGCTCAATTTTAAGGTTTGTAGCAAACAAAAGGTACGTTGAATAAATGTCTAGTTACAATGGTTACGACCATGGATCATGTTTACATCATTTGAAAATTTTATATATAAAATAATGAAGGAAAAACATGATGTAATTACATACATATGCATTTATAACCCTTTGATACACATATTGTATAAACTTCATTGAATCTGTGGTGGAAATATTGTTCAAGCCATCATTACAACAGGGTTTATAATCATTTAAATAGCATATATGGTAACTTATATTAAAATGGTGGAATATGTTTTATCTTTAGGTGTGATAATTAATAATAATAATAATAATAATATTCTTTATTTTCCGCAGTACTCATGTCGAAGTTGTAGGAGCTTTTGTTCACATCATCTAATATTATTGCTTTCTTATGTAAGAAAAGAGTGATCAATAACTTAAAATTTAATTTAAATGAATCTCAGTTTCTATACAATTCATCGAGCTTACATTTTGGCACTGCATACATGAGATTCGATGCTTTCTACAAAAACCTGTTACACATCCAATGCAATAAATGTACACTCTGATTACATTGTTTCGGTTGTTCATAATGTATATAACCTTTCATTAACATGCAATGCCCACACTTCCGAGAAGCAATTATTTGTTGAAAACACCAAGGTATATATGTTAATTATTTAAAAGATGATGATTGTGATGGAAGACTAGTGGGTTCTGGTGGGATAATCCATAGATTTAGCTAACTATCAGACATCCCTTGTACGAAAATGTTTGGTACAAACTTTGCACAACAGGTGGTTTCAGCTGTAGCACTAATATTACTACACTTGTAAAACATGCATATCCATCACTATTATTATTTTTCCAAAATAACTTTGTACATTAATATAACATTTGTGTTTTGGACTAAACGCCTCACACTCTATAAAAAGCTATATACATGTATTTACATATATATACAAGCTTGGTTACAAACAAGAGGCCTCGCTAACCCAGTGGATATGGACATGACTTTGGAGCCACAGGCCTCTGCCCCAATTGGTTCGCTCCCGAGGCATGCATGATGGGAAACTTCATCCTACATCTCAAATACTCTGCCCCGCATGGGTTCGCTCCTTTGTGGAGGCATGTCTGATGGAAACCTTCACCATTCATGGCATCTCCATCTGAAATTGCATTCCAATATAACCCAATATGAGTGTTAACCCCATTTCATTCAGGGTTACAAATACAAATAGCATCTGTGACGTTCAAATTATTGATTCACTCATATACTGTTCTACTCAATTATATATTTTATATTTTACGCATAACAAAACAGTTCATAGCATCACAGAGGTTAGGACATTTAATTATTCCAAAATGCATCCTTTTATCCATTACAAAAAAAGTAAAAATATATTTTACTCTAGACACATGGAAATCTTCTAGTCCACTATCCCTTTCAATTACAAAAAATATCAATGTTTGAGTATACTTGTTTTCAACATGTCCGCAATGAGTGTATCTAATTCAATCTGGAAATAATGAAACTGGGCGAGTACATATATAAGGCAAAATTTCATAACTTCCAAAATATTGTTTATACTGCTCAAATGATTTTTGAAAATCGGTTCAGGTATTATTTTGCTTTTTTTTCCACCCAAATCATAAAGCCTCGTATGTGTGTGGACTTATTTCTGACACAGTAGTGCACATGCGCAACACTTATAATGCACCAAACTGATACAAGAAAATGATCTTTCTACACTTTTTTAGTTTATAACCTAGTACTTTGTGTATGAAAAGGGTGATTCTATGCAATTGTTAAGCAAGTCGTCAAAAAATCACGGTTTGCGCATTTTTTGTTTCAGCTAAAACGATTTTAAAAACAATCCATGGGTATGATGAATGGAAATGCTTTTTTTTGCGAAACAATGCAATTTTCATCAACATTTGCTGAAAACCAGAATTCAGCAAATGTTGATGAAAATTGCATTGTTTCGCAAAAAAAAGCATTTCCATTAATCATACCCTTGGATACCGACACATCGTTGCTCATTGCTTTGTGGGAAACCGTTAGAAATTATCTCTTAGCATTCGCAACAGCTCGATAAATTCCATAGAATCATATTTCGAATTTATGTAGAAGAAATCCATAGTGGCTATGTCATACTAATATGGCGGCGCCCTAGACCCCAGCAGGTTCCCTCCAAAAGCCAGTAAAAGTCAAATTCAAAATTATCATCAGTTTTACAATGTCATTTGGCCGATAGATCTATATATATTTTATTTACATGGAATCGCTGATATAACCTTCATCTTTATTGTAGTAACAAACATGCAATGCAGATCTTACATTTTACACGTGTGGCTACGGGCATACTGTTTAGAATACAGCAACAGTGAACTATTTTCTGTCCCGTTGACTTCCGGATAACACAATGTTAAGATTTTCATCGAAACACATAGGTGTGATTCCAAATGTAGACCGAGTATATTTTACAAATGTCTCTTTTACTTCTTACATACTTCATTATTAAAGCCCAGTAATTTAATTGTATCACAAAAACATTGGTGTTTTTTCTTCATTTCTGTTCCACGTTTTGACCCTGACCTCGCAATTAGAGCATCTTATTCACTTCTGAAGTTCTGATATT
The DNA here is from genome assembly GCA_037043455.1 of Cyrtodaria siliqua. Taxonomy (NCBI): domain Eukaryota; kingdom Metazoa; phylum Mollusca; class Bivalvia; order Adapedonta; family Hiatellidae; genus Cyrtodaria; species Cyrtodaria siliqua. The sequence continues at coordinate 165,707 of JAWPHD010005092.1, forward strand.
ATCAAACATATTTAATGTACAATTTATTAACCATTTTTTCACTTCAATTATATTTGTTGATATACTTATTTGTGATTCTTTTTCAGTGATTTTTGATGAAGGACAATTGTTTTAATTTAATTAGCGTCTTATCGATTTCTGATTCCGTGTCTCACATGAAGATGGGTTTGGAAGAAGGTTTCCTCACTTTTAAATGAATATAATCTGCTGTATTTTCAAGTCAAAATAAAATACCTTCCATCATTTTTCTTAAAAGCATTTGAAGCAAACAATTAAGGGTGTAAATATTGAATGAACAATATATGTATTAGATAGTTAAAAAACATGTTTATGAACTTTTTTATAGCAATAAATTTAATAATTTGACTTAAGAGCAAAATCGTCGTAAGATGTTCCATAAAACGGGCCACTGTACTACGAATGTATTACAAAAATCAACGATTTTATTCTTTTTTTTTTCAACATTTGTCCCAAAATCTCACAATGTGAACTTTCACATTAACTTATGATACAATGAAACATTTGTATATATAATTGTTCACCATTTTATCACTTCCATTAGATTAGTTCATGTTCAAACATCTTATTACAATATGATTCCTGTTTTCAGCGATTTTTTTTATGAAAAACACATTTTTAGACCCAAAAATAAAGTATTTCAGATTGTCGTATTCAAAATGACTTTTTTCTGGGACATCTCTGTGCAAAACAGTAAGAAACTAATTGTTTATAGCTCATTTAGTATTGTTTTCATTGATAGCCTAGTAACACCAAATGTATTACATAAATCAACGATTTTATTCATTTTTTCCAAGTTTTGTCCCAAAATCTCATATTATTAACCTCATATCCATCTATAAAACCTTCAATTGACATAGAGATGCATTTGGAAGAGCATTTCCGCACTATTAAATGATTCTTATTTGCTCAAATGATTTTTTATAAAATTATTCCAGTTTCCGGAGATTTTCTCTTAAAAACTCAACTTTTACCCCAAAGTTTAGCATTTCCCACCATCTTTATCTTGAGGACTTTTTTCTGAAACTCATTACATGTCAGTGATTCTAAAAATCCTGAAATACTTTCTGTTGGAATTTGTTTGACCTTGACTTATTTTCGGCTATAATTACTGGCCTACTGGTGCGTTAGCTGTTTGGCTCAGGTATGTATAGAAATAATTGTGGACTTCCGGAAGAAAGCATGAAAATTTGCCTGTTTGACCCTTAGGGTATCACCTTTAAATAAAATGCAGGAGACACGCCAGGGGACCCGAGTCTCCTTGGAAAATGAGGACCTAATTTTTAATATAAATATATATATAAAAATCAAACAGGAAAAGCATCATTCAAGGACGACAGTCAACCACAAACACACACATAAACACAACTGTTATTAATCTTAATATTATATTTTGTGTCGGAAAAAATGTTTCCAAATAGAAGTAAAACACATAGGAAGCAGTAACAAGATAATATTGAAACTATTTTTAATGATTTACCTTGCTTGTTAATCATAATAATTATGAGGCCCACAAAATGGGCATTATTTTTTAATTAAGCAGCGCTCAAATGTGAACTATTGTGATAACCATTCGACCGCCTTCTTTCCTAAACATTTGCTTTAAAATACTTCTCACCAACGGCTTTACTAATTCTGACCATGAACAATACTTAGATTAGTGTCATCCAAGTTTGTTTCAAGCAGGTCAACATGAGTTCCAAGATGTTACTAAAAAACAACAGTAGGTAACAATAAAACAATATATTCTCAAAAACAAGTGTTTTTTAACACTGTTTTCTACAGATTTTGCTTACATCAAGCTTGTTCAAATGAACTTGTCAAATGGGGGCATTGTGGGGGTGGAGGGGGTTGAGGCGGACGTGGGGACGTGCTACAGGGTTTTTATAATGAGAGTTCACAGGTTTTTCGTAGACTTATATCAGGAACACTTGAAAATGCTATTATATAACCACAAGGCATAGAGTTAAAATACTTCGCATGTTGCATTAGCGTATGGTCCTCTATCACATCTGTTGAAATGGTGAACCTGACGAAATAATTCCCCCCTTCATTCTGTGACTTCAGCTGTCACAGTGTTACCTATAGTTATATAAGAAAATTATTGAAAACTATTCTTCTTTGAAACTATTGAGGTTGAGTAATATAATGCTTTATGGTCATTTTATATAGAGTTATACAGGAACATCTTCAAATCCATCGTCGTTAAAAGATAGCCAATTTCATTAAAACGAACATGTAATGCCTTTTCAAGAGCGTTGTTAGAGTGCAGCTGACGACCACTCTAAATGTGATTACTGGAACAAAACACGGAACTTGGAAGTTCTCCTGCTAAGAACTCTACAAGCTAATACGGGTGAGTCACTATGGTCATTTTTGACCATGTATACTTGATCGTTGGTTATCCATGCATGTTTGTGACCTAGACACCGTACATATGAATAGTTTATCAACATAAGAATAGTTCCACAGCAATAAGTCTGTCACTAAGAAATCAAGTAAACCATGTTCAAAAGTCGAACATGTTCAAGTCCACAAGTAAATGATTTTATCAGAAAATGAGACTGTGTCAAATGGAAACTGAAATTTGAAAAGATAGGAGTGTCAGGTCCATAAATAGATAATAGATGGATTTTAACTTAGGTGAACACAAATGACATTATTGTAATTAAGCAACATAAACAGACAGCCTGCACCCAGACAAGGTTGTTTAACCATGTCAAAACAATAATCAACATCAAAGACGCAATAGGAAAGACTTATCGTACCTTATAATGACACAAATGATTTAACGATTGAATGAAAACACTATTGCATCAGTGAGAGAGGCAGAGGAAACATGATACGAACGGTACAAATATTTTTAAAAGTGAAAACATCAATCATTCTATGACCAACAAAGAAGTCCAACCTTCCACAATTCCGGTGCAACGAAAACACTAAGAACCGATGATTAACAATAAGATATCATGCAATGCCACCAGCATTGGCAGTACAAAATAAAATGAAAATATAACTCAAGTCTAATTTACTTGGATATCTCTTGAAAGTATGGCTTAGATGATTGTCCTGGGGTTTGTTATATGATTAGTGTTGGTGGAGCTGCGGTGCAATCATTTGCGCCACTTAAACCTCAACACGTTGTAAACTCATTTAAACTTTGCAGACAAGCTTTTCCTTAATGTCAAAGAACTCAATATTGATTGAATCACGAATAGATACATGTGTATTGTCTGGGATGTGAACAACTGAAGCAGATACTACAACATCGTTGCCATCAAATAGGAAGACCTTCCTGTGAAATGACAAATATACCAGTTCTTGTCCAAGTGCACGTGAGAATAGTGTGTACCAGCAAGCAATACTTTGCTATCAACATGTGAAGAATTAAATTCAATGAATGTTGTTTATCATGCAGATGTGCACTTTTCTGCCTAATAAAGGGGTGACCTATTCAATTTTGCTTTATTAGGCACTGACCAATAGAGCAAATCAATGCGGAATCCCTCGGCGTTTATTGTACGTAACGTTATCTGACGTCATGCACGTAACGTTGCCTAACGTCATAAAACAAAAAAACAAAACAACAACATGGCGGCGTCCTCGATAAGCGTAACATTCTGAGAAATAGGTAATAATAGTAATTCATACAAAACATGTGGATAATCTACATGATAAATAGAATATTATGTCAGTGCCTTTTACTATCAAGTTTATTAGGCTCGGCACGAAAACGAAGAATGGCCATTCTTCGTTTTCTAAGACTCGCCTAATAAACTTGATAGTAAAAGGCACTGACATAATATTCTCTATTTATCGGCTCATCAACACATTGAAGGTTATTTACAGCTGTTACAGAGAGAGGGGAAGGATATACTAGTATAGTAATCCGGGACCCTGCCCAACTATTACTAATGAATGGAGTCCTATGATTATGTAACATGATCGTTATACTCCCAGTATATATCGTAGGATAGACTCCGTATTGAAGTGTTAAATACTTTCAATAAACAATGTATTTTAAAACAGTAATTTGTATACACAGATTATGTATTGCTGTTTAAATGCAAATTAATGAGTATTTATATTGATAATTGATTGAAATCCTTAACATTTTGTGAAGGAATCAATATTTACATAACATTAATACACTCAACAAAATTCCTAATCGGTCACCTAAATTTTATGAAATTATTACCTTTTACACAAGATTTGTATTCATGTAAGATTAATCAAATCCTCGTTCAATGTTTGATATATATTAACTGAAAATTTGGTAAAGACATTTAAATTCTTTTTGAAGAAACAATGCTTTATATTATAACACCCTCGATCCACAAAGTCACATACTTTTTCATTGAACTGTAAGGGGAATGACCTGGCTTAAGTCACAGTCAAGTGTTTTAAAAACCAATATGGTAATAAAGAAATGGCAAACATAAATAAATGACCTATAAAATCATTTCATTAGACATATAACATGCATGTAAAGTCCTTTCCGCGACTGTTGGTCTGCGAGTGCATGTTAAATCTTCAAATTTCAAGAACGAGCACTCTTCTATGGGATTTCCATTGTGAGTCTGACATTTGTAATTTTTGATTTTGGGGGTTCTTGATTTTAACGCGTCCTAATTTCACAGGTAGTTATATGATTTTTCTGAAACTTTCAGGACCTTTTACTAAATAACTATGTTATTCAAAACAAGTAAAACCGAGAGGAAGTTATTCCAAGAAAAGAAAATATTTTGTAAAATTGAGGTGACCGATTAGAAATTTTGTTGAGTGTATATGGAAAAAAGGTAATTTTTTAAGCAAAAATGTAACAATGTAATTAAGCAGGAAATAACCCCTTTATGTTTGCTAAAATGGTGTTACTAAAATCATTTAAAAGCTTAACAATTCAGCTTTAAACTTGTTGCTCAGTAAATAAATCAATGTATTATATACGAAATGTATGGCAGTCAGTGTTGTTTTGTTGCCATGAAATTTGACTGTTACACCTTTACATAGACCGAGTGGTGTTATATTGTCATTGTAGAAGCAACATTGAAGAAATATTTGATCTAACTTCTATGAAGATATCAATGGTATTATATACGTAGGTAAGAAAACATTATTTGCAAAAATGCATTTTTTTTCATGAATTAAAAATTTACGTTTTTATCTTTTAATGGTGTTTAAGTCATAAAATACCCCTTTTGGGCCCCAATGCCGTAATGTTGTTGCTATT